>JAECUM010000737.1:0-137308 GCA_016617855.1 Megalonaias nervosa
TATATATATATATATATATATATATATATATATATATATATATATATTAAACGGTTGAACAGTTAAAGTAAACAATTTATTGGTTTAACATTAGCATTTAGCCAGGGTATATAAAGCACAACGATGAACATCGAAGCAACAAAGGAGTTGGTAAAAGATGAGAACAATGAAAAGACAGGAGATTAAAGGAAGAAACTGTTAATTAAAATCTGTAGGATATTGTTTACAAAGTTGACAAAATAAAGAGGAAAATGACGCGGGGGGGGTGGGGTGGTAGAAAAAGCGAGATTAAATCCGATAAGTACTTATTTGTAGAATGAATCTTTAGAGATAGAACGACCAGTGATTTTAGAAAATATGGGATTGCAATTTACAGCTGTTCATGACAGGCAGAAGTGTATGCTTAGTAGTAATAGGTACGTATACTTTGTTTATCATTTTTATTTTTCAATACATCTATCAACGGCATCGAAAATAGTAATGTTTACTCTCTATGGAAACCCTGTATCAACATACAAAAAAAGTATTTACAGTTAAATTATCATTTTGTTATGGCGTGAGGGATTGCAACATTTCAGTGGGTTGTTCTTGGTAATAAGCCAAAGAAAATAAAAGAAGTTTTGTGTGCATTATGCCGCCAAAGAAAATAAAAGAAGTTTTGTGTGCATTATGCCCGTCCGCATATGTAATGAAGTGATCCAGTTCTGTTCATTGTAAATAAATTGTTGATTAAGTGAACTGCAATTTGTTCTAAGTCGAACATGAAGAATTTTAAATGTCCTTCTATCCCAATAAATGTGTCTGGGTACATGAGTGTTGCGACTATATCTTGCGCTTTTGAAGTTGTGAATGGAGTCGCTTTCAGGAAAGTTAAAAACTTATGTGTTCTCCTCGCTGATCCCCTGCACTGTCTTCATGGACTAGCTGGTCAAGTAATTATTATTTGTGTAATTTTAATCTCACGTCTGAATAGCCTATTTAGAATGGATTGCATTTATGAAGTTCTGAAATTTGAATGTGTTGATGCATTCATTTATCTTTGTATTTATTGCGCGTGGGCTAAAATGTTAAGCTGTATTTAATATCACTTTATTCCCGTACTTCTAAATATACACCACTAGACTATCGTATGGTTAGCACCGCTAGCATGCGATGATAAAAGCAAATCTCTCGATCGATCGATGTAACTTTCCTTTTTTCATACGTATGGGGTTTTTTTGCGAAAGCGAAGCAAATAAATGTTACAGACACAACGTCATATTTACTAGATCGCCGCATTGATCACTTGTTTTGAAACCGTTAGTAAGTTATACGAGTCCACACACAGCAAATTATACGCGTGAAACTGACAAATATAGAACTTTTTTTTTTACACTTTTAATGCAACATTTAAAAAAATCATAGATTCTTATGAAGCGACGACTAGTTCGGAGAACCAGGAGGCATGGGAACGGGCGCTCTTGCCTTGTTTTTCAACGGCAACCACAAATAAAACCTCTTGCTTTGCTTTTTTCAAACAATCCAAAATCGAGAATTACCAAGCTAATGCTTGGCTATCGCCAGACTGACATTCAACAACTTCTTGTCACTTCTAGCTATTGTTCATCTTTCCAATGTTTTACTATCGCCAGACAGACGTTGAACAACCTCTTGTCACTACTAGCTGTTTTTCATCTTTCCAATGTTTGACTATTGCCAGAAAGACGTTGAACAACCTCTTGTCACTACTAGCTGTTTTTCATCTTTCCAATGTTTGACTATTGCCAGACAGACGTTGAACAACCTCTTGTCACTACTAGCTATTGTTCATCTTTCCCATGTTTGACTATCGCCAGACAGACGTTGAACAACCTCTTGTCACTCCTAGCTATTGTTCATCTTTCCAACATTTGACTATCGCCAGAGTGACATTCAACAACTTCTTGTCACTCCTAGCTATTCTTCATCTTTCCAACATTTGACTATCGCCAGAGTGACATTCAACAACTTCTTGTCACTTCTAGCTATTCTTCATCTTTCCAATATTTGACTATCGCCAGACAGACGTTGAACAACCTCTTGTCACTCCTAGCTATTGTTCATCTTTCCAACATTTGACTATCGCCAGAGTGACATTCAACAACCTCTTGTCACTTCTAGCTATTGTTCATCTTTCTGAATTACAAGTCAGATTCTGATGGGAGAAAGGAGCTCATGAAAAGTAATAAAACAAGGAGTAATTGGAAGAAAAGTATCACACTTTGACATTATAAACATATTATCGTCTTTTCAGAACAATCGAATGATAACTCTTTCTTACCCTTTTTCTTAATATCGAGCATAACCAACCCCGGATGACCAATGCGGATTAGACATTAAAAACGGAACAGTTAGATTTAGTGCGACATTCAAGAAACAAGACAGTACAACTTGATTAAAAATAGAAAATATTAATTCGATATATTTTAAAGACCTGTGACTGTCTTATTCTGACTTGTAAGACACGTAAGGTTTTAGGTGCGTTAACGTGATATTTAGTTCTAATGAAGATATTACTCCCGATACTAATCCCAGTACCACCTCCACAACAACAACAGCAACAATAACTACTACTACTACCACTACTACTACTACTACTACTACTACTACTACTAATAATAATAATAATAATAATAATAATAATAATAATAATAATAATAATAATAACTGTAATAATAATAAATAAACAAGAGAGTTTTATTTTGGATCGAAAGAGATGAAAATAGTATCAATATTTGGCAGTTCCACCACAATAAACTGAACTAAAAATTAAATAAATATTAAACAGATGACATACATATTAGATACTAAAAGTTTTCGAAAACTGTGAGGGGTGACCTGAGTAAATATAAAGAAATGAAAAACTGTAACCAAAACATTAACACGAATCTTATAAGGTTTTGATCTTGTCCACTAACTAGGTCGGTGGGTGTGAGTATGTCTCAGAATGATTGTCTTTCTTTCGTAATGATTCATTTCCAATACAAACATAATCCACTGAAGATTTTAGGAAATATAAGCAATCCAATATGCAAATAATAATAATAATAATAATAATAATAATAATAATAATAATAATAACTATTATTATTATTTGTAGTAGTAGTAGTAGTAGTAGTAGTAGTAGTATTTTTATTATTATTATTATTATTATTATTATTATTATTATTATTATTTCCAAAACCTGGACGATGTGGTTGATATCTTCGACGTAAGAAACGTTACTACTATGCGTTTAGTACAAAAAAAATCGGTCGCTAAAATAGCTATGACTTAACGTCATAGTTGTTTTGACGGCCGACTTAGACTGTTGTATCCTATGTCTCACTACTCCAGTAATGAAACTCGCATAATTGCAACTCAAGTACTCGACTTTGTGGAAAAAGACAAATTCTTTAGTCTCATTGGTTGCGCAGAACGTAACAGTGTTCTGTATATTTAATTTAATTGTTTGTTTGTTAGTTTGAAATTTTTTGATTTCATTACATGCTATTGTAATGTAACGTTGTTTGCTGGACTTGACCTTGTCCCAAAAAATTGAGTTCATTTCTGCTTGACCTGACTGACTTTATTTTTTTATTTCATTTATGTAAGCAACTAATAATAAGCTTCATTATTCTCTGTGTATAGATGCTTCCCGATGGCGTCACTAGCAGGCGATATTTTGCCCATTTTACCTGGACGATGGGCAACCTGGCAGTTTCTCCTATATGCGATCACCAAAATTTTCCATTTTTAACGAGGCACACTGAAGCAAAGTCAACTTATAAATCACAAATATAGATACTAACAGAAAGCTTGAATTGCGTTCTGTTTATGTATGTAACTTTGGTAAAAGTATCTTGAGATTCAATGAATTTATTTCAACTTCCAAACACCATATAAAGTCAACAGTAAATCTGCCAGCTGACCACAAATATGGCGGCTGATGACGTCATTCGGGAACTAGCTCATTAACAGAACTGACCTATCGCCACTTGTCAATCACGCTGGATCAGTTAACCAATAAGTGAGCGTCAATTAGCTTAAGTCCGCCATTTTCCTCCGACAAGCTGTTTGTAGCAACAATGAATTGATTATGATAAGTATTTACAAATTTTGCAATGATTTGTTGATTTCTCGATCGATAATGGTAAAAGAAGTCTTGTAATTCTGACAGTCAATATCCAGATCGTCTAAATGGAGGAATTAGATGTATTCCTTTCCCGAAACATAGGCGAAACTTCGATGGATAACGACTTGTCGCGTGTACGATCAGCTGAATAAAGACACAACTGATGGCAATTACAACGTGTTTGTTTGCATAAAAAGTATGTCCCGTTGATAGCTTGAAAAAAGAATTTAAAAAAAATAAATTGAAATTGAAAAGTATATATGTAAAAATTAACGTTTCAAGAATATAGGTAGCAGCAGGAAGGGTGAACAGACCACTTCTCTGAATCGTCATTTGTCTAAAACATAAGGTTCCTACGTAGGCTGAAAAAACAATGTCAATAACTCTAAACCAAAGTCTCTAACTGAGACTATTTCCGTACGGTTGAAAACAGACAATAAATCGTTTGGGTTAGCTCATTTTTGTTATTTTATTGTTGACTCTTTGTTTTTATTTTATAGTGCGTTTCGTTTACTCGCCGGGTCACTCAATATTGGTTGTTCACCCTGCCTGCTGCTATAAATTAAACAACTATTATAAATAATATTATCAATAATGAATATTGGAGAACCACATTTAGCTAAATTAGCTCGAGAGCGATTAGAGGCAATTAAAAAATATTTACCTGTTCGTGATTCTGTCAAGCAACAACTACAATCACGTCAGGAATCTCAAGTTGAATTTGAAAAGGATACAAAACAATTATTTAAACCTATTACAGAAACCACTAAAGGTCTTCTTCCAACGTTAGAGAAAACCGCTGAAGCAACTGGAAAAATAGCAGAAAGAACTAAAAAAACAAAGAAGATCCTACGAGAACGTCCAGCTGAAATAGCTGCTGCTCCACCAGTGCAAGAAATACTTGAAGGTATTGACCAAGCTCGTGCTGAAATAGGTGATATAAAAGATCATATACCGGAACCAGAAAAAGAATCAGAAGCAAGAGCCAGGGTTAATCTGGTCGATAAGTTTACCGAAGAAGCTATTAATTTTATTAGAAAAGCCGAAGATTTAAAATTAATTGAGATTGCTGCAAGAAGTTATTATAATCGAAAACAATTTTTAAAATCTGACTTCGCTGATGATCTCGTGAGTGAGGATAATTGGCACAAATGGATATTTCGCATATACTATGACGTTAATCAAGCTCGAAACAGCGCTCCAAAATATATTAATTATAAAAATAAGGTAGATAACTATATTGCACAACAACAACAAGTATCACCACTATCAACGCAACAAATACTACAGCAAATAGAACGACGACAACAACAAAAACAACAATCTCCAAAATCACGAATACCATTGCCACAATCTCCAAAACAACAGAAACCAAGCAAAAAGGAAGAAGAGGAAGAAGAATATTTACCGTCAAGCATCTCTTCTGACAGCTCAACTGGAGAAGGCTTTACTAAACAGGGAAGTGGCTTTATTACTTGTCCTAATAACGTCCTTGCCGATGTTGAACGACTGGAAATCCTCATCGGAGGAAAACGAGCTGGTAATAATTCTCCAGAAATAATTAATGAAGCAGCTGATATTTGTAAACGATTATTTACAGGCGGTATCATGGATATTAATGTGTATCGGTCTCTCATTAATGAAATCGCCGATGACTACCACAGTGATTAAATATAATTAAATACAGTTACTATAATAAAATGATCGTACATAGTACTCAAGGTGGACCAACCATGGTCAGGGTAATAAATTCACGATTACCAGTATACAAAACAACCTACGGAGATGGACTAGGTGATGTTGTTCAGGGTCTATTTAGAAGGATAGCCCCAAAAGCATTACCGATTGCAAAGCAACTGGAAATGAAAGCTATTGATGTTGTTCGTGAAAAAGGTATTGGTGCTGTTGGTGATGTTGCTAGTAAAGCATTCTCAGCAATCAAGGATAGACTAGCACGATTAATACGACGAAAACCTCAGCCACAGGTGAAACTGGCCAGCACTGAAGTAATGCCCGCAAATATTAGTAAAATAATAAATCAAGCTGCTAATCAAAAACTAGCAGAGTTGGCTAGTGTACCAATGTCAGAAAAAGAAAAAAATATAACATCTAGTCTGATAGCAGGAAGTGGTCTTCGTTTTAGACGATAATAATTATAATAAAGATGTTCAAGCGCATATCTGATCCTGCATTCGACATGGACGCACCAGTACTCAAGGATGAGTCTGTGCGTGATTATCAATATTATTCTTATGATGCACGAATTCCAGATCAGCGTGGAAGGATTGAATTACAGGTTCAGGATACAAGTAGATATTTCTTACCCGCTGAGGCGTTTATTGAAGTAGAAGGTGAGATTATAAAAACAGATAATATTGTATATGGAGCCAATGTTAGTATTGGTTTTGTTAATAATGGTATTATGGCGTTATTTGATAGCGCTACGTATATGATTGACGGAAAAAATATTGAATCAATTCAGAAAGACGTTGACGTTGCTACAACAATATTGGGTCTTGCAAGATACAGCGACGATTATTCAAGATCAGCTGGTCCATCAATGATGTTTGTCAAGGATACTTCTAATTCTCCAGAGTATCAACAATATGAAATAGGACGTCCACAAAACCATGCTGAAACCGCCGATGTGGATGTACAAAATATGATTAATAATGTAGATACAGATTTCAACTTAGGATTTAGATCACGTCGATCAATGTTGAAAGGTGATAGAAGAGCGTTTTCTTGTGCAATTCCACTTTCACATATATTTGGATTCTGTAGAAATGTCAGAAAGGTTATTTTTGGAGCTAAACACACAGTTGTACTCGTACGAAAGGTTACAGACAATGATACAATATGGCGATTCGCTGGTGTTGATGCTGGTAAAGTAGTATTAACCAAACTTTCATTGTGGATGCCGGTGATGACTCCATCTATCGAAGAGGAAAAAAGATTAATTTCTTTTATGGATCAGGGTGGTAAATCAGCATTATCATGGTTGACAATGACCACAGATGCTGTGCAGAGTAATGTTAATGGTATATTCACGAGGCAAATAGCTTCCCAGCAGGGTATTTCTGCACCACGACATATATTTATTGCATTTCAGGATGCTGCACGGGTAAATGATCAAACACAAAGTATTATGATATTTGACAATATAGATGTTTCTGAGGTTTCGTTGAGGATAAATGGACATCAAGAACCATCTGAGGATATTTTATTGAATTTCGATCGAAATCATGTAGCACGTGCATATCATCGTCTGATGACGTTCATGGGTCGTGATCAAAATGTTGATACTGGTTTACAAATATCACAATTGGATTTTACAACGTTGTATCCGATTTATTACTTTTTGCTGGAACATTTGGATTTATACAGACAGTCAGTAGTTGATATACACTTTCGAGCTCGTGTGACACTACCAGTAGCACCAGCAGTAGTTATTGCCAATTACAGGGTAATTGCTGTTATACTTAGCGATAAATCGATGATACTTGAAGGTGCTGGTGGACGAATGAGAGCAGTTGATGCTCCAGTCGAAAATATGTAACACGTAATTAGATCATCTATGATAATAATAATGTCGTACAATCACGTTAGTATTAGTCTGACTCCTGGTCAGATTAAAAGGCTACAATCAGCATCAAAAAATAACTGTGGAATAAAAATATCGCTAAAGAAAGAACAGATGAGCGGTGCAAATAAATTATCGTTGACCGAGCGTCAGTTCAGAAACTTCAATGAAGCCAAAAAATCAAATAAAGGTATTAAACTTAATCTTTCTGCGGGCGCTATCAAAGACATCGCTAAAACGGGTGGTATATTTCCTCTTCTTGCTGCTATACCAGCATTAATAGCCGCTGCAGCCCCAGCTGTTGCAAAAGCAGCTGCATTAGGTGCCGTAGGAACCGCAGCTGGAATGGCATTAAAGAAAGCAACGGGTCAAGGAATTATACACGCAGAAAACTTAAAAAAAAGATCACGAGCAAAACAACACGGAAGACGTCTGAGAGCACCAAACGTGACATAGTCGGGTCGTCTAAGATTATCAGGTCCAGCATACGGTCGCGGTCTAAGATTGCCAGTTACCCCATATTCATGGTACGGAAAGGGTCTAAGACTTCCCGGGACAGTTCATTGATTCTGCCTATGTCCAATTTTGATTTACTCGATGCTGCTAAAAAATTAAAAATAAAAAACTTCAGAGGTGTTTTTTATGCGTGATCAATTACCAAAACAACCAAACAATATTGAAACTGGTATTATTAATCTCGATAAAAACTCTGGTCCAGGCACTCACTGCGTTGGATATGCAATTGATCCACGTGGAATTATTTATTTTGATTCATATGGACTAGCTCCACCAGAAGAATTCTTAGAGTATGTTAGCAGCATGCAAAGTACTCCAATATGGTATTCAACATTACCAACACAAACATTAACTGATCCGCCAATATGTGGTCATGAAGTACTCGCTGTACTTGATGCTGTATCAAAATCAACAAAACCACCTCATAAAGTCGTGCATGGATATACTACGTTGTCACATTTAAACAGACATTAATAAATATAATGGTAGATATTTACGGAAGATCTTCTCGTGGTACAGCTCAACTGGGTGATTTATCTAAATATGCAACTCTTGATCAACTCAGAAATGAGATTGACGATTTATTAAACATCACCAGTGTGGATCAAAATGAGGTCGTTGTTTTTCAGGATAAAGAAGGACGATTAAAAACGAGTAATATACAACTGCCAGATGTACTCATACGAATTCCTACCGCAGTTGTTGATAATATCGTTACTTTTACTGATCAGGGTAAAATACAAGATTCCGGTATGTCAGTCAACGATTTTATCAAGAAAGCTGGTGATTCATTCACGGGTCACATTATTATGAATCAAAATAAAATTATAGACCTTGGAAATCCAACCGAAGTTACGGACGCTGCAACAAAGAAATATGTCGACGATCAAGAATCTAAGTACGTATTAGTCAACGGCGGTATAATGCGTGCATTTCTCAACATGAATAACAATGGTATTAATAATCTAAGAACACCAGAATCTGATTTTGATGCTGCGACGAAAAAATAGGTCGATGATAAGGAAATTCCTATGACAACTTCGCTAAAAACAATCAATGACGAAATGACTACACTCAATAATACTTTTTCTAGACATGTAGAAACGTTCTTAAATTTTCGTCAAAATATAAACAAAACCATTAAAGATTTTTTGGGGGAACAACCAACCGTTGACATAAAACTAGCCGACGTTAACATGAAACTCAACGATATTGTCAGTGGAATACCTAATATTGTTAAAAAAACTAATCTGATTAAAATTCCACACGGACAGATTAAAAATATCGTGCACACAGTAGCATCAGGATCATCAACATGGACACCGCAAAATAAAACTCTCGAACATACCGCAGAAGTAACTGGATTATACAGGCTGTCCATGTACGGTTTAGAAATTACTGCGGCCACTTCATCATCACCGAATGTATATCATAATCCTCTACTGGTGATGCTAAATAAAAACACTAAAGAAATATTTACGCTGACATCAACGGAAATGCCTCCAAGACGTTACTGGTGGTGTCTGGAATTCGTAGCTGAAACTCCTTAATTAATTAATTACTTAACGTCATTAAGTATAATGAATCAAACCTCAATCGACGTTCAACGTCACAGGTATAATCAAGTATGTAAATGTCAGACTGAATTAAAAAATATAATGGACGATTATACAGTAAATGTAAAAAAATATCGCAGACGTATGGTTGTCATTGATATAATTGTTTACTCAGTTTCCGCTATTGTTGCTGGGGCCGGATTATTATTATCAACAATAACAATGACAGCGCCTGCAGTTGTAACAATTATCGTCTCAACTTCAACGACTGTCGCAGGTATTCTCAGTACTATAGCTAAGAAGATATCTGCATGTACAAATACTAAATTGCACGAGTATATAATAAAATTACATGCAGCAACAACAGCCAATTCTAAATTATCGTCATATATTTCCTTGTACCTCAGTGATGGTAAAATATCTGATGAGGAGTTCGCAACGATAATGAAAACCTATGATGAAGCATTCAGAATCGCTAACGATTTTGGTGACAAAGTCACTCACAACAACCAAGGCGAATTAAATAATAACAATAATAATAATGACTGAGTCCTCGGCAGCGTCAAGAGCATTACTTCAACAGATCGTCACTAATACAACACCGTCAAAAACTACTATGATATCATTAAGTTCAACCAATCCTGAGTTTTGCGTTAACTTTCCAACCTCAATTCCTGCAAAAGAAATAGCGCTAGCACAACTACGAGTTTATTATAGTTGGCTAAATATTAGATCAAAATCGTTTGGTGGACTACATCCAAATAATTCGCTGGTATTTGCAAATAAGAATAAACCTGATTGGCAAGTAGTTAGCATTCCAACGGCCAGTTATCAAATAGAACAAATCAACTATGAGTTCCAACGCAGAATTAAATCTATTACAGGAAAAGAATCCAAAATAGCAATTACTGTTTACGAACCAACATTATCAGCGGTGATTGAAATAAATTCTCCTGATTATGTTGTAGATATTTATCAAAGTTCGATCAGATCAGTATTAGGTTGGCCTGAAGTTGGACCGGTTTATAAAGGCCCACCAGAACCACAACGATCTGATTTCGTTATAAATGTTGAAAAATTTATAAAAATCCCAGAATATCGAAAAACTTATCCATTTATAGAGAATCCAGATGCTTATCATGGTTATACACATTATACTCATTTTGTAGATTTCATTCAGGGTAAGAAAGGTACAACAAGAATAGCAACAATTAACGTTGAAGAAATTAACTCAAAATCAAGACCAATTAAATCTGAACATGAACGTGTACTAAATGATCTAAGAAATTTATTTTCCAGCATCAACACTTTTTATGACGATGATTTAAAAAATCAAATAATTGAAACAATACAACATTTAAATCAAGTTGCATCAGACTTAGAATATGTAAATAAGGCTATCGTTGACAGAGAAAAAACATTAAACGCACCGGCAGATAGAGTTTTTAATACTTACATAGTTAATGAAGACAGCCCAATTCAACGTGTAAGTTATAAACGTTTATTTACAACAGTGTTTCTTAAACACTATGGAATTACAGAAGAACAGTTACCAACATTTGTAATTCCGGGATTTAACTCTGAAGAGCTAAAGAAATCAGTTAATGATCTTATTGATGAACATTTTAAAAGAATATGTGATTCATGGAGAAAATTAATACCTACACCAATCATTCTTAAATATAATAACGATCCACACGGTGGAGGTCGTCATTTTTCTCCTGATATTGTTAATATAACATCAACGATCGCAGTCAATTTAGTATGTGATGTAATTGATAGCAGCTATCAAGTAGATCTTGAAAAATCCACTCAAGCTCAACAAGGATATATATTATATTCATTTAGTCCTCAAGTACCCCCGGGGTGGTTAATTGTATCTGAGCCAATTAATCCAGTTTATCTACGTGTACATAATCCATTATTGTCAAGAATAAATTTCAGGCTTACTGACCAGACAGGACACATTTTGGATTTAAGACAAGAATCACTGAATATTAATCTATATGTACACTCCTAGAACGTCCGAGTAAATATTTCCTGATATAATCAAGGGAAAAAAATAATCTGATTCAGAAATAATATAATTATTTTTTTTTACTGATTTTTCTCATTCTGATGGGATAAATGGTACTCTGATTAATAACATTGTTATAAATTTCTCATTCTGATGGGCTAAATGGTACTCTGATTAATAAAATTGTTATAAATTTCTCATTCTGATGGGCTAAATGACGATAAATATTTTATTCCACCGCCTAATTCTGAAATACTATAATTATCTTTTTTTACTGATTTTTCTCATTCTGCTGGGCTAAATGGTACTCTGATTAATAAAATTGTTATAAATTTCTCATTCTGATGGCCTAATGGTACTCTGATTAATAAAATTGTTACAAATTCTTCAATCTGATGGGTTGAACAATACTCAAAATCATTAAAATCTGAATAATATATGTTTGAGGCAATTGTACATATAATGAAGCGAGATAACTCTGCTCTCTCTCTCTCTCTGCAGAGCAAATTAAACGATTATCTCCCTTACTACTACGTTTGATTTACAGACGACGAAGATATCTTGTTTTCGTTAATTATTTAGTGATTTATTTGTTCTCTGTAAGCAATTAGTTGTTAGTGAAGCAGCAGTTTGTAACAGAGAGGGATATTGATGCATCTTTTGACTCTGATAACCTTAAATTCACGTCCGTTTATACAAGTGCGTTGAATTACAAATCAGAGTTATTTTTAGCTCTTATAACACATGTATTTTGACCTAACGAACGATAACTCATACAGAAAATGTAATATGCGATTATTTTATGAATTATGTTTGAAAAATTGAAGTAAATTCACGCTACAGTTCTACAATAAATGATTTTATTCTATTAGTAAATACATGTCCAGAGTAATCACATGTGAGACAGTGCAAATAGTTATATACTTAAATTTAACTGTATATTCATAAGAAATGCTGTGGCCGAGGTGTTAAGGCGTTTGCACGTAGATCAAGTTCTGTAGACTCTCTGTGTGTTCTAGTCTCCAAAAATGCTAAAGATATATTATCTTGCATTCGGCGACGGATGCTATTAATTGGGGGAACCCGGAGAATTTCCTCGAAAACCACAACAGACAAAATACACTCTCCTATCATAACCCTTGTGGTGGGTGTACTTTTGCACTCCCCGGGGTTTTGTATGGGGGGAGAGTGTACAAAATCTGTTGGACGTAGACAAGATTCCCTCGTCATCACCATTGTATATATTCATATTCATACAATCATGCAATTATATATTCATTAGGATAAGTTTATGTGTTTGTGCCGTCCGCAAAAAATATAATCAAAATCATAATCATATGTATATAAATCATAATCATTCAATTATATATTCATTAGGATAAGTTTATGTTTGTTGCTAAGTTTATGTTTGTGCTGTCTGCAAAAAATCAAAATCATAATCATATGTATATATAATCATGATCATACAATCATATGTTCATTAGGATAAGTTTATGTGTTGTGTTTGTGTCGTTAATAAAAATTACGGATCACCCTCTGAACTTTCTAGGATGTTGTTTGACAGCCTAGGAGTTCACATGGGGGTTGAGTCTGTATAAATGTGTTTCGTCTAATTTCGAATATCCTCTGAGCTTTCTAGGATGTTGTTTGACAACCTAGGAGTTCACATGGGGATATATTTCGAATGCCCCTGAGCTTGCTAGAATGTTGTTTGGCAATCTAGGAGCTCATATGGGGTTGTGTTGTGATTATATGTTTTGGAAATATTTTTTATTTTAAAGAAATATTTATGATATAATGAACTATGAAAACATCAATGATATTATTTCTGCTATTAAAAAATTAAAACATGACGGAATAAAAATATCTGATAATCTTGATCCTCAGAAAATTATGTGTGATTTTGAATTGTTACAACAACGAAAATTCGAAAATAAATACACATTGCCATCCAATTATAAATTCGTGAAATCAATTTATCAGTCTATGTTAGAATCCTTGGCAATGGTGAACGACACACAGGTGAAGCTATTTGCACCTCTTGCACGTTCAATCGAAAAAATAAGAACTGAATTGTCTCACGAGTACGAAAGAAAAAAGATTGTGGACAATCGTGTAATGCAATTAAGAAAGATTATGTTATTTGATTCTGTCAGAAATGAAAGTGACACTGAGAGCAGCGACAGTGAAGGTGGACCCCTGACTGTAATTGTGGCTAAACAATACCCCTGGCAAAATTGACAGAGTCGAACTATACAGTAAAAAAAATATTTATTTATTCTGTTTTTTGTTAAGAGTACAGAGCTGTCTGATATATTCAAATATTATGGACTGATCATATTTTATTGAATATGCAGATTTGTATGTTTTATTTGCAACAAATTGTACTGAAGCAGGATTGATGAAAAAATATCTGGCAGCTGCATTTATTGATGGAAAAATTATTTCTTGGCCTGTTTCTGTATTTATGGCTTTAATAGCTCTTCTTGCAAACTTTTTACATTTTCCAGTATTTCCACGTGCAGAATTCTGACTCGGTGTAATAGCTTGCAGGTTACATAGATGATTATTTTTGGGATTTCCATCAATGTGATCAACTACAAGTCCATTTTTAATCAATTGATAAAAACATTCGAATATGAATCTATGTGAGAAATAATCGTTTTTCCCAGCACGGAATCTAAAATAACCAAATTTATCAAGGCTACCAACTGGTTTATTTAATCGACAGTGTCTGATTACACCATCTCGAGACGCCTCATGATTTTTAATTATGGGATGTGCCACAAATTCTTTTTGCTCCATTTATATATAATATTATTTGTTTAAATCATTGGTTTGAAATCTGGCCAGATAATCTGCTACAGTTTTTATAGATTTACCTGACAATGTCAAAGTATTATTTTTTTTGTCATAATATCGTTTTAATTCTCTGTATTTTTTACCGTCGCTTTTTACACATAACTGCGTTTTTCCTCTGACTCCAACACCACATTGCACGCACGGTTTTGGTCCTAGACTACCATTTTTAACGCTTTGCATATGGTAGCAGCAGAATTCATTCACGCATGCTTTGTTACAAGAAGTATATCCAATTTTGAGCCAAATACATCGATTCTTTGTTTGAATCGTTATATATATACTAAAATTTAATTTAAATATTTGTCTTAATTATAATAATGGAGGAATTATCCATCATTGAGCCTTCCGCAGTCTCGGCGGGAACTAGATTTGATCTTGACAGACTATTAGAATATGAATTTAGTGTTTCGATGCAAGATCTAGCCTTAACAAATGAGGATATAACCGAACGTATCCGTGAAGCCAAGAAGGAATTTCGTGACAATGGTGCGGCTCATGTGAGGTCAACATTTAGGATCGGAAATATTATCGATACTGTAATGAATGACAAACGAGGAAGAATGATTATTAACCACCTTGATGTTCAAAAATATTTTATTTTAATAAAATTTATTGTAAGGACAGACGACGATACTTGGATTATTCGTGACAAGCGTGATCCAGTCCGCATACAGTCAGGAAATAATATTGTTCTCTTGAGTAATAAATCCAAACCCGGAATACTGACTGGTATTGACAAACCGTATTATGAACGAAGATACCCTGTGACTGCGGTTGTCTATGCAATACATCCGCTGAATAATAAACCTGACGTTGGGGATCTCAAACCGATGAGACTGTCAGAGTCAAGAATAAACTGTGTAGCTGAACGGGTAACAGAACATTTCATAAATGCGATACGTGGTAATGGTTTAACAGATTTACGACGTAAAAAAATAAATACATGGGCAGAAGCAGTTAAAGATACTGGAGCATCTATTAAAGATGTTGCTGATTTGGGAAAGCTATTTAAATTTCCAATAACAGTGAAGACGTTAACAGGAGAGATTTTATATAAATCGAAATATGAATCAAGAGGAGCTTCGATAGATATTATTGATCACAATGCACATGCATGGACTATGGCAGTAACAATATTTCCACGAGACAGAACGGTTACATTTTATGATGGTCATATATTTGATTTTATCAAAAATATCAGTAAAAGTGACCCTGTGTCTGTTTGGTTATTTCAAAGTTCAGAAAATGATTATCATGATCAGTTTGTACGGCCCAATGGTGATATTTATCGTACAGAATCTCTTCATGTAGAAATGGAACATCTTGCTCTGAAATATACTTCTGACGATGTCAAAGTTAGACAATTACTGAATAATTGTTTTACAGTTCCATCAGTTGCTGCTCACTTCGCTCAGGAGAAAAATGCATGGAAACCAACGCGATCAGAATTTATTGAAGATATCCAGAAAAGTTGTATAGAATATGGACACGGTGGATTATGGAATACTAAATACAAGTATAACGACGTTATCTCAGTTGATATGGTAGCATGTTATCCTGGGAGTTTTCTTGGATACGGAGGATGTTCTAAATACTTTAAGAGATTTGGACATCCATCACATGAGATAACCAGAGTTGCGATAAACGGACCCTTACCAGATTTTGACTTAACCGGATTTGCCTATATAGAATCATTCGAGTTTACAGAAGATCTCCATCCGATTACTTATGCTTGGTTTGGAAGACATTTTTCAGAAAATGTTGGGTTCCAATAGTACTATTGCGATATATGCTTGATGCTGGAATTTTAATATCATTACAGGTGAGTGAGGCAATTATGTCGTATAGTTCACAGAAGCAAGTTTGGTTACCAGAACCGGATAGATTTAATATCGATGATGCCAGGAGAGAATTTCCTGATCTTAACGAAGATGATATTGTTAAAATTGCTAATAATATACGTAAATGCAGGGATGAGCACGATGAAAACTTGCAAAAGATCTTGGTAGAAAGATAATCGGTAAATTTACTCAAGGAGGAGCATATGATCATAAACGACACTGTACAAGATTGATTATGGACGATGCTGAACTCGATTTTATAATAGCTGATACAACGGAAAAAAACACATTTATAAGCCGATGTAATGCTTATTTGTCAGATGGAACCAAACTAGGCACAATTGTGAGCTATCTTGATGGCGAGTAACCGCAGTTTACTCACTTAAGATCTTCAATGCTAGCCTATGTTTCGATAAATCTACTGTCTATGATAAATAGATTTTCTCGTTTTATGCTGTCAGAGTTGCTACGGATTCGTTTTATATACATAAAAAATATACGGATTTGTTAAAACCGCTACTTGGTAATGGTGAATGGGGATCATGGAGAATAAAACAAGAAAATATACTTAGTTATTCTGAATCTGCCGACGTTGAAATTAAGGAAATATATTACAAAAATAATAATCAAGTATCAAAGTCATCAGCACCATCTGTATATGATCCTGTGGCTAGACATAAGACTGTTTATCTTAACGGATGCGGTGGTTCAGGTAAAACAACACGTGCGATTAAATTATTCCTGAACAACCATTCAGATATAATTGTTTTGACACCGACACATAAACTCGCCAGAGAAATAAAAGAACGAGGAGTAAAATCATGTACATACCATAGTTTCTTCAGATGGTGCGGAGACACATGGACTTCTGAGCGAATGGGTGAGAAATATATACCTAAATATATTATATGGGACGAGAGAGACACGGTGTCGTTAGAAATATTAAAAACATTTCTTGATTGGTTATTAACAAAGAATACTGCTGTAATAATGTATGGTGATCATGGTCAACCACCACCCTTTATTGGAGAGTCACCACATGAATGGCTAAAGAATAACGTAGATTATTATGAAGAAATAAATGATGACCATAGAGCTATTGATGAACCGCTGAAAGAATTTAAAAGGTTAATCAGACTACAGCCAGATAAAATACAATGTGAGATAATGCGTAAAGTAATTCCAGAAACTACTATGAATGATTTTTTGAGTTTATGGAGACCTGCTGATTTGATAGTCGCAAGTAGAAAGATAGTTCGTGATAAACTACAGGAGAAATTATTTACGTTACATAAAGAAAAGTTTTCAGATCTACCTGTACCATTATGTTATCGCCCAACAGATACTCGACGATAAAATATTGAAGTTGAAATTCCTGGTGGTGGAATACAAAATCTTGTACTGAATGATATTGTTTTGGTTGCTGTTGATGTTGTTGAGAGTGCATTGAGCATGGATAAATCTCCATGGACGTTAGGATACGCTATAACGATCCATTCTTCACAGGGGTTAACTATTTCTGATACAAATATCTGGATTATAGATGATCGGATCGAATGGTCAAATTTAGTCTATCTCGCAGTTTCTCGAGTCAGAAGAATATATCAACTACATAGGGTTATTATGAATTTTACAGAAAATAATAATCAAACTGTTAGTAATGACGTAATAAGAAAAAAACTATATGGTTATAAACAATGTGACAAAAAAATAATCGTGACTTTGATATTGATACTGAATTTATTATAACACTAAAACAACGACAGAATAATCATTGTGCAAGCTGTAACTATAGTATGTTATGGCAATATTCGAATAATAATCCAAGACAATTTACCGTAGACAGAATTAATAGTGATTTTGGTCAAACACGTAATAATGTGATGCTGACCTGTCTTGAATGCAATCGACGTAGAGGTGCTAATTTACATAAGTGAAGGTGGTGGTAATTGTGTGTCTTCAGGGATTACTTGTAATTGTTCACATACAAATTCACGTTGAGGAGCTGTAAAATCTAATCTGTAGATTGCAGGTCTACCCGTGGATTTTACCACGCTAGAAATTGTATGTGTAGTCACGCTCCAGAGAGGATCAGTTGCTCTTTTTTTACCACCTTCAAGTTCACCAGGTTCATATAAATATCTTACAGTTACATTACCTAATACTGGTTGAGAGAAAGATTCACGGCGTTGTATTGGTATATATTTTTTTGTGATCGCATTAGAAGGTTTCATGGAAGTTGAACGAGTAATTTCATTATTTAACGCATATCACACTTGGCAACCTTGCAACCCATTCACGAGATCTCTCACCGGACTTAAAGTCAGTAGATATTTCCTTTGCATACTGATATCCAAATAACCGCTCGGCAAGTGTTCTATTAAATCGTTCAAGGATTGCATGATCACGATGAATTTCAGTGTGTCCTCGTCTGATTTTAACGTTATGTTTCTTCATCAACAATAATACTGCACCAAGAAATTCTTTGCTAGGATCAACTTGTAATAATTGTGGCCATCGTAGACCACCACGTTGATAAATTCGCTCAAACGCAGATGCAACTTCAGATGCTGTTTTTGTTGATAATGGTTCCGCTTCTTTATATCTACTTGCAACGTCAACGACAGTCAATGCGTATTTGTACTTGCGTGATTGACGTCTATTAATTTTAATGGTGTCATGTGGTAAAAATAAAATATCTGCTTGATGAACTTCATTGGGGTGCTGACATCAAAATGTGCGTACTGAATTTTTTTAGGTGGTGGTAGATAAATTTGCCATATTGCCTGTCGTGCTAACCACGCTGCAGCAACAGAACGTGAGACTTTTGCTGCTTCAGCAAGTTTAGTAATCGCTGATCTGCCTCTCCAATATCCTCTTGGGCTATAATAAACAGACTTCATTATAATAGTTATATAATTAATTACCAGCCCCTAGCATTATTTTACCTTTCATGGCAGTTTTTACTAGAAAACTAGCGAGTTTTTCTTTGACAGATTTATTGGGTATAGAATTTAACGTATGAATCAATTTCACATCTGCGAGATGTCGTTGTTGTAAATCTTTACTTTTATACGCAACATCATGAACATGACACGCTTGAACAATCTTATTTATTGGATACTCTCCAAGTCTTGGTTGATCTTGATTATCAAGTCGGATATCAAGTCGAGTTCCAGGACCACAATAATTATATCCAGGAAGATGTTTCTCACCTGGGTATTTAGCCCATGGAGCTCCTAGTAATTTCCCTAATGAAGCAGTGATATCCCCACCTGTCTTTGATGAAATAAATTTGTATTTTTTTGTACCACATTTCACACACTTGCCTGTAATTGCACGTCTTTTATTCTTCGTTGTTATTGTTGTTAATTCGGCAGTAGGTGTAGGTACTCTACATCGAACGCAATATAAATCCATGTTATTTATTATATGGATATAATTGACTTTTCTGCGACACAAAAACAGGAACCAGTAAAGCATCATCCAGCGTTACCGAATTCTATCAGGATGATTATAATAGGCCCATCTGGATCAGGCAAAACACAATTATTGCTTAATCTAATAATGAGATGGCTGAAGTGGGATAAATTATATTTGGTAGCACCATCTGTAGATGATCAGAGGTGTTACGAAGTACTTAAAGATTTTAATGAAAATGCAAAATTATTGGAATGAAAACGGTAATGATGTTGTTGACTTTATTACCGATATTGATGAAGCCCCATCTGTAGATGACCTAGATGGATTTATTAATAATTTAGTGGTGTACGATGACGTTATGCTGGACAAACAATCAAATCCAGCTAGAATATTTTCTCGAGGTAGACATAAAAATACTGACGTGATTTATATTACTCAGCGATATACACAAATTCCAAAAGTGATCAGAGATAACTGTAATATTTTAGTCGTGTTTAATGGAGTGGATAATTATACCTTACAAAATATTTATTATACTTGGTGTTCAGGGGATATGGATATGATCAAGTTTAAAAACTTCTTTTCAAAAACACAAGCTGTTCCGTTCGGATTTATTACAATAAATTTACATGACCCAAGATCTAGATATCGTATAGGTCTGGATAAAATCTTTGGTTAATTATAGCAGCAGGAAGGGTGAACAACCAAAATTGAGTGACCCGTCGAATAAACGAAACACACTATAAGATTAAAACAAAGAGTCAACGATGGAACAACAAAATTGAGCTAACCCAAACGATTTACTGTCTGTTTTCAACCGTACGGAAATAGTCTCGGTTAGAGACTTTGGTTTAGAGTTAATGACATTGTTTTTTCAGCCTACGTAGGAACCTTATGTTTTAGACAAATGACGATTCAGACAAGTGGTCTGTTCACCCTTCCTGCTGCTTAGGTGGGGAACCCTCTAACTTTCGGGCTGTGATATATATTATTTATTCTTGTATAGGAAGCACTGAACCCAAGGCTGCATTATTTTAAAGTTTGAAAATTTACACTTTAATGTTGGCTTGTCCCAAAATTAATGATTTATCGTCTCGATCTTTCAGACACTAGAGTGACACTTTACTTCCTCATTGGGTTGAAGGAGGGATGGGGATACAAAAATGTAATTAGTAATAAAGAAATACAAAATAGAGGTTTCAAATAATTATCTTCCGATATATTAAGCATGCATTTACATGTTTACATCAACAGACATCACTGATCAAAATTCTATCTGACAAACATAGCAGACCTTAAAATTATTATGTACAAGAGTATACTTCTAAACAGTAATTATTTACGATTTTGTTATTAATTTTTGATTCATATACTTCCAAGGCAGCATAAACGTAAGTCAGATAAAATTAACAAGGATAACATTATATGCTAAATACATCAGCATCTTTTGGAGCAAGTTTCCTTTCATATGAAATAAGTTCTTAAACAGCTTTACAATTGATTGTTATTATTCACTGAAATAAAACACTTAGGTTATTAATGTACGAACTTGAACTACATATATAAATATTGTCTACTGCAGTATAATTAATGAAACTTTGTAATTTTATATTTTTAAGAATAATACAAATCACATTAAATAAACATATCACTTAAACTGAAACATATTTCTTTGCCAAATACTGTATGCTAAGTCACGTGATTTGATAGGCGGAGCGATCTATCGTCTGGCGTAAGGTCAATTATTATTCAGGTAAACAAGAAGGAGTAAATTTGTTGATCAGGGTCAGTGGTTTGGAGATTCGGAAGTGAATTTTATAGTTTATCGTGTTGTAAATAAGCAAGGCTCATGAGATCATTTTGGAAGGTTATTTTCCATTAGGTAATGGTTGTTTTTAGAAAATGCTAATTTGTGACCTGAGGTCAAACAGAGAACTATATTATCTTGTGACTGAGAGGATTTTACCAGTTATGCTTTAACATCTAGCACTTTGAGTTATATTATATTGTGACAAGTTTGGGCTGAATTTTATTTTCTTCAGATTATTGAATTCAAGTGATTATTTTCTCTGGAAATACAAAAGTGCTCTGATAAAATTCTTGGATAAAGACAGTCAGTGGAATTTATACTGAACTCAAACCTGGAATAATATTTCTGGGATTCAACAAGTGACTGTTGACACATCTCATTTTTTCACTTGGTGTTCTAGGGAAATAAATTATTTGTTAAATTTTACAAAGCTTGTTGTCTTCACTTTTTTTGCTGTTACTTATTTTAAGAGCATAGACTGGTAACAATATATGACGATCAACACTCGGACTACACACAAACTCTTACCATTCGCTATCATTACCACCACAAGTAGTGCACAGGTTTTCGCTTAAGTTTTTTTCGCGTTTTATCTTCTATACAGTGACAGAGGATGTTCTGTTCAGGTGTAAAATAAAGGAATTCTGGGATTGGTCTGCACATGTCAAGGCCGCCATGGAGAAGTTGAGAAAGTTCGCGGGAAAGTTTTTATAAAGGTATACTTGAAGGGAATCAAGCGTACATGTAAAGAAAATCTATGATTTATGTTCGAATTTATATCTATAATCTCTTTACGGCAGTACGGTGGACTGACTGCCATAAAAGTAACTTTCTTATGTCATATGGGCATTGAGCCATTGTAAAAAAGTAGGACACGGCATGGGTAACAAAAATGGGAGCACATGTGAGGTGAAACTCTTTGCAAGTTTTAAAACTTTTCACACACCGCTGAGAAGTCGATATTTATATAAAGAAAATGGCGTACATAATATTTACATATATCAGCAAACTCGTGTACGAATTTTAAGATAAATGCCCCTGAAGTGGCGCAGAGGTCGAAGAGTTTTCTTTTGTGAGTGCCAATTTATCGATGTTGTATGTTCTATTTTCTCTCCTTCAGTTAGTAAACTTAGATTATTTAGTTGTTCACATTGTATGTGTATATATCATAATGTAACTAAGAGTCTTTATGTGGCTGTGATTAATTGCTGTAAAAATATGAGAAAACACTCTTGTGAAAACGGGAAATGCAAATAACTTGAAAAATACCAGGGATAAATAAAAAGTCATACTTTTACCTTGGTGGTTATTAGTACCCCTACTCTACCTCCTGGACGGGGCACTAACATGAGCCTGTCTGTGTCAATGGAGCAAGCCAGGTGTGATTCACACCTGGCGCTTGTTTTAGCCAAATATAAACAGTTTTGAACATGTTCCTTGCATGTAAAGAAATAAATTAGTAGTCCTCTTATTTAATACCGGATATATTGCAAATCATTGTAAAAATAGTTGTAAAATCTTGTTTACCCTTCTTTTCCGATATTTACGTTTAGATCATCAGCCATATTGGTTCAAATAGTGACTACTTCCTTTCTCAGCCTTGTTTGTTTGTGTGCCATATAAGGACATTGAGGCCTTATTTGGAAACGTAAACAGGTGGTAGTATAACTATGGCGCAGTTTGAGTCGGAAATTAAAAGTAAACATGGTTTATCGGTGACTTTGAAATTCCACCAAGAAGCCACTATTCGCCACTTGATTGATAAAAAGGATGTATTTGTCCTGCTACCCACTGGATTTGGAAAGTCATTGACTTTGCATTTTCTCAACAAAATCTGGTTTCCACAATTAATGCAAGTATCTATTCTCCGTCTTCGCACGTTTTGTCATTCAACAATTAATAACACAGAATATCCAAATATCGTCTGGCAAGCCTTATTTAGAAAAGGGGTCACGGCGAGAGTCTTGCGTTATCTGTCATGGCGGACATGGTGAGGTTAGTGTAACTGTGCCAATTTATTTTATCGTGTAAGGGCTTAATAAATTCATAATAAGCCAAACTTCTTTCACGACATGATTATACTTATTTAGTAGATTTCTACTCTATTTGTTTATCTGACTTTAGTGATGATTATTTTTGCTCCATTACATGATATGGGATCAGTTCGTAGCCTCAACCACAACAAATCAAGTTGAGGCTATGACATCGTAGCAAGGTGGTTATGAGAGAACATCATGGAGAAAATGAAAAAATTTTGATGACATAAATAAAACTGTTCATCACTTTAAGTAATACAATATTTCTGTTTCATCAATGACGCCCATCTGTTGCAGCATTTGAACATTTCTGATAGCCGATGTCATAATGCATCTCATCTGAATTTAATGTATATAAACAAACCCGGAAAGTTAACATAGCAGTATAATTAACAATTGGAAGAAATACTCATCGTGATAGCAAAAACAAATGTTAAGATTTTCTATGTTCTCAATAAGCAAATCATCAAATTCCATTCATAGCATATCCAATTGCAGTCCCTTTTTTGAACTTTTGATTCATAAAATCATGCTTAGCACAATGCTGATAAATCGTCTGCTGCACAAGTTAAACAATGCAATTAGAATTGGACACATGACTATAAATTTTTGTGTTTATCAAACTTGCAGCATAAAAGCTAGGTAATGAACCCTGTCCTCGCCAGATTCATTAAATGAACAAATTTAAGATTTATGCATATTGGGGTTAACTATAAATATTCCATATAATATAATAATTAGAGTATCATAAATTATAACTATTCATTGGATCTTCTACAACTCGGGCATACAAAGAGCGTAATTAAATTTATGAATTATTGAAAAATTTTTGGAACTCTGACATTAACATACTGTGTATCAGATTTTGTTGTTGGTTTACTTTGATACCATACTACCAACAGTCACTGTATGTTTCAGTTGCCACTGAAATAGGTTATCATTTGAGCAGCTCCCTTTAGAGATCACCTTGGAAAGCCTGACACATTGATGGATTTGTTGATCCAAAATGAAAATCATTCCCATGACTAGTGTCCTATATTGATTACAAATGATCAAGTATACATAAACATTTTCTTAGAGTTTTCTAAGTACACCTCTCCCTCGATAACTTGCGCACAATGGGGTCCACAAACATAGATCACACTATAAGTGAGGGTGCGAGTTACTGAGGGAACTCCCAAAAATATGCTACACAGCGAGAAAATTGAGGGTGGGGCTTGGGAACTGGGCCATTCAATGATTGAAGCCTTGTTTTTACAATATCGTCGATAACAATTGTTAATAACGCACTTTTTCTAATGAAGTTGTTAGTGATTCTGTGTAAATTACATTTATTTCAAAATGTCCAACATGTGAAATATCGTTAACATTGATCCAAATGGTTTCAACAACCATCAAGTGTACACGAAAACATCTGTATAGTATGTCATTGTTTTTTGTTTTGTTGGTTAGTTTGGTTCCCAGAGTGGTATTTAATAGAGAGTTCCAAGTAGGGAGTCAATGTAGCAGGGAACTAGACTAACTGTTGATAAACCACCAAACAAGATTCCATTTTTTTTTTCTCGAAAACTAGCAACATTTATTGTCTACATTGAAACTAAATTTTTGTATTGTTCAGTTAGTACAGTATTGATGCCATGATTTCATTGGAAGTAAAGTAATAGTGAAACTTCTTATCATCCTTAAGGATATCTCTAAGTGCCAGTTGAAACTCGTTTGTTATTAATGGTCCGTATCTGTGAAAGCAAGCTCTTTATTTTACGAAGTATTCATTTCGCTTGGTTGCCTTGCTAGCTTTGATAACAGTTATGAATGAGTTGGTTATTTTAAGGTAGTTTAATTATGTTACATACACAATAAAATTTATAACAGTATTAGATTGATCAACTGAAGTGAGTTCACCCGACATACAACTGGGGTCACTAGATTTAAGTATGTAGGATTTTCATGCCTTTTAACTTTTGTTTTATTCCACCTCCTTTATTTGATTCAAAGATGTAATTAACATGATAATACAAAGGACAGCAGCTTTTAATTCGGTGCAACAATACAACAAATACTTCCGCAAGTCAGTTATCAAAACACTGTCTGCACTTAAATTCTTGGAGAAACGCTCGCGAACATAGCTGTGACGGTATATTGACACATTTTACGTTTATATATACATTTCATTTATGATGATTACACTCAACAGGAACTAAAAGAAAGAACTAAAACACAAATTTCACTTAATAAAAATTATTCAGTTGGCATTTAAATGTTAATGTACTGCCTACACTAGGCATAAGTGACGTTTTCATTGATCAAAATTTCCTTGAATATCTTTATTTATGGTGTACTATCATTTGGAAAGAAAATGTAACAAATTATATGATTTTAAAAGCTGATAATGTCATTAAATTTCCAGGTCCTATCTACCATTTTCTACCATAAACAAGCGATATATCAGCGTTTCAGTTACCAATTTTGATCATGATTTTCTTTAGGTTCAACAAACAGGGATAAATTTTGGGGTATTTTCTGGGGGGAAAAATGGGATCCATGTGTGACCCCACATTTTAAGTGGGTTCATGAGTTACCAGGGCTTGAGTTATTGAGGAAGTGGTGTAGTAACATGGTAATGGTGCATCTGCCTAACCTAACTTGTACAAAACTGAGAGAATACCAGTCATTTAGCCTTAATGCAAAGGTCTAAATGTTGGAAAAATCTATTGTCACAATCAATGCAAATAGTGAAGTCCAATATTCCAACCACTACAATTGTCATCTGTCTTAGGTTTGGCTGTCCTGTGCAAATCTGCATTTTGAAGTCGTATTTGTAACTGAATTTGTTGTACACATTTTTGCTGGTGGGTTTGCAACTGAAAACTTGGACTTTCCATCAGCTGGATCTGAGCTCCCAGGCATTTAGCATGTGGATTTGCCCATATTTTGGCACATTTTCTTTTATTAATATTTATCATATAATTTCAGGCAGAAGGCTTTATAATAAAGTTTGTGAACATTTTTTGGGTGTAGTTTTCAAAATAATTTTCATAATAATGCTGCTAAATTAAAAGAACAGATTCTTTATAACTTAGATCATATTAAAAATTATAAACAGATTCTTTTTGACTTGGGGCTGTTCCAGTCAAATATACATGGGACCCAGGGAAGGCACTTTTAATATGGAATAGTTGTCCATGGATACATTCAGAATTTTGTATTGTTTTCATATGAACACTGCATAATCTAAATACCCTAGCATATATTTTAAAAAGTGTCTTCCATTGGTATCATGTATTTTTAGAAGGAATACCCCTTAGATTGTTTTGAAAATGTAAAATGTTGACTTTTTATATTCTTTCAGCTTTTTTCCTTGCAACTTTTTTTTCATGGATACATAAAAACCTATCTTGGGAAATGAAGTAAATTTAAATTTGATTTCACATTTATTTCAGGAAAAAGAAATAACTTTATATTATAATTTAATTTTTTTAATTCCATATTTACTTTTCACTGAATTGGAGACAAATTAACTTGAAGGAGTTAACCCCCTTTGTTTACAAGAGTTTGCAAAAGGTAGTTTGGGCAATTGGAGCAATATCTGCCTTTGCAGTCATGTGAGGAAAGAAACTGATGTACAAAGTAGATCGAAATCCCATTTTTGGAGTGAAGACGAGATTAAGCAGATGCATACAATTTGTTTCCTTGTTTATGGAGAGGTCAGTTCAGTTGAGTCGAGCTAAGAAATATATTGGCTTCTGATTCATTCAGGATTGTATCAGTATTATATTTTTTAAAGTGTTTGCTAGGCACAATTACAGTCTAGCTGAAACTTATATAATAACTTTATACCTTGTACATTTCAAACCATCCAAGCATACTTTCGTAATTTGAATAATATAGTTGTGTATAGCAGGTGAAATTTTAAATGATATTTTTAGTTCATTGAGTAACACAATGTTTATAATAAGCAGCTAGGTTGTGATGTGGACTATCACGCAGGTATAAATAAAAATGTATACACCAATATTCCAAACATTTCACAATAATGCAGTCTGAATATTTGAATGTTATTTAATCCTCAACCCCTGGCACCTCGTTTACTTGTCAGGAGGTAGTAGCCTACTTCCAATCTCTGTAGCGTCAAGGTCGTTTAAGATGCACTAAAGTGGGTATTATAGAAGGGTAGACAGATGTAGCTGTACAATCATATCAGATAATTTGGACTTTCTAGTTGCACAATAAAATACAGAGGGAAAACCTAATTTTTGGACCCAATTTTTTTCCACCAAGAAGTTGCCTGTGGTCGGAATCCGATTTTGTGTCCAGATTTTAGGCCTTTTTTTTGCCTCAGATTTAAGGCAGACTGGTCTGATCTGAACTACACACAGACAGGCGAACCTTTGCAAAAAGTAGGATAAGATGGGCATTTGGAATAAAATGTGCTCTGGATACGAAAATGATGTGTACATTAAGCAAAAAAAGAACTCCCAACTTTTACCGTTCTGCTCATGCGAGAGAAAAATAGCCAGTGAAAAATGTTTTTAACAAAACTAGTCATTGGGTTAACTGGAAATCTCTTGGAAGTCAATGTATTAGGATGTATTCGTAAATAACCCCCGAAATGTGTTTCCTACTCACATTTAAGGCGAAAATGACAAAAACCTCCAGGGGTTAATGAGTTAACAGTCCAGTATTGTGACTAATTTAGAGAAAGATTAATGTACACCAGGGGTTGGCAACCTATTTTACATAGCATGACACTTTATTCCAGATTAATTACAAAATGAATGAACATGTGCCACCAGTAAGAGAGTAATATTATTAAAATTAAGATTTTTGGCTGCCCTTCTCATACCATACAAAACCTCTTGACATGCCATCTTGTGGCACGCATGCCTGAGGTTGCCAACCCCTGATGTAGACATTATTATCTTGTGTGAGACAGATAAAACTTTGCATTTGACAATGTTTGTACTCTGGTTGTTAGTAAGCCATGTTGAATGTGTTTCTTACTAGCAAAGTTAATTTTATACAGTTCTGATGGTGGACTGCATGGAGGAAGGCAGTGATCTTAAGACAGTTTTCAGTGGATAGTAACACAGATTTATTCTAAAGTAAAAGTCATACAGATCATGTATATAGATTTACTCATCTTATAAATTGTTTTAAAACATACTATTGTTAACGCCAAAATATTCAATCCTTACTATTCAGTGTTTTGCACCTTAACTGTTATCAAGAAACTTCAGACAGTTATCGATCACAATGGACTATTACAATTTTTACCAGGTTCTAAACTGGGTCAAGTAAAGAACATGTAGACTCTAATCGCCACATTATAGGGGGTACAAATTTGTTTATCAACATGCGTAGCTTTCATTGTGACGTCCATTAAATTCAGATGAGATACAAGATGGGACAGAACAAGATTTTTTGCATGAATTGGGTGTAGTGGTTGTTAAATCGTTTTGGTTTCTTCAGTGGGTTTACAATGGCAGTTTTGAAAAGTCACTGGATAAGAAAGAGAGAAGTATTAATAACATAGGTTAGTGATGGAAGTATTACATCTAAGCACTCAAGCAGCACTGATGTTAAAATAGATTACGTTCACATGACTTGAATCACGCTTCAAGATGATTGTAGGTTTTTTGTTTTCAGGTTGATCTTTAATGGTTTGCACTTTTATCACAGAAAAAATTTGCAAACAGGTCTGCAGACCTGCCATCTGTCCTAATTTATCTAGGAATGTCAAATTCTTTTGGGGGGCCCCACCCCACCATATTTTATACCGCAAAAGGTTTTGCACATTCCATGTTCAGTGAGTCATTCTCAATCAAATTCTGTGTTGCTGGCAAATCTGGTAGTTAGATATTCAATATTTCAGTAACAACAACTGCCATTGTTAAGTTGATTTTAAATCTGTTTGGTTTGCTTTGTGTTCAGTTTATTATAATGGATATATGTTTGAATTAAAAACTTCATTTGAACAATGAACATTTGCCTGAGAAAAGTTTAAATGTAAAGTTCACTACAGAAAAGAATACACTAAGGAATTTCCATTCAGTTAAAAGGATGATACTTATGATGTCATTATCTACCTCAAAACTACCTTCTGAAACCCTGTTTTGGATTCATTTTCGTTTATTTGGCAGGTTGAGGTCTCAAAGGTTGACTAGAGAGAAGGTTGTTGGATGTGGTATACATTTGTCCCTTGATATTAGCTTGTTGGTAAAATATCAAACAGCTCTTTGTGGCTGAAACTTTATTAATCTTATTATTGAAGTAGGCCGATTTTGATGCATTCCATGTAGCTAGATCCTGGTTTGCGAAAGAAATCTATGACTTTAACACTGGGACAATGTGAGTGTCAGAAGAGGAGTGCATGTTTCTATATGGGTTGTACACTTAGATGAGGACAGGTATATTGGTCTGGAGCCAGTTGACAAAATACAGTAGTGAACAGATTTTGTGTTTGATTCTGGATCAAACAAGTAGCCAGTTTCAGGTTACAGAGTAGGGGAGGTGTGCTCATCTCATTGTACTATAAGGATGATCTGAGCAGCGTATTTTGAACGGGGGGGGCTTCTGTTAAATTGATATTTTATGAAGTCCTGAGGACCCCCACATTTGAATTTATAGGGTCTTACAAGATATTAAAGGGTCCCTGTTTATAGTTTCTACGGTAAGTCGTGTGTGTGAGGGAGAGAGGTCTCACTAGAATTTTTGTGAAAATAAGAGTTCCACCAGCAGAAGTTGCAGTCCCCACTCACAAGCATGTTGGGTATGCACGAAGTGGATAAATATCCATTATAATGCCAGGAACAGAGAGACGGAAAACCTTGTCAGTTTTACTTATTTGTAATTCTTTAAATATTCATGTATCAAAATTGACATCCCGTCATTTGACTTGGGAACACATTACATAAGGCCGTTATTTGGAGAGTAATATGTTACGCCCTCCGAAACAAAAATATCGGGCGAGGCATCTTAATTACAGCACTGGATGATTGTGAATTTAATTTATGCAATGAGCATTCATGTGCTCAGTCCTGAGTACTGTATCTCATTACTCTCATATTCTTTGAATCTTTTAAAGTTTGTAAAACGGTGTTGATTTGTCCTTTCTTCTGATCTGACATGTTTTGAAGTTTGCAAAGAGCCATCTACTCTTACTTTTTTCGTTTTATAACAGCCGCAAATCACACCGTAAAGCGTCTTGCTTATAATCTGGTGCCATTTTCTATAAAACATAGACTGGTTCGCTACCTATTTTTATTATGAATTTAATCAATCTTTGAGGCTAAGTTCAAATTGATGAAACCAGTCTATTTTCTTGGAAATAAAATGGGTCAGATACAGTTGGTATAAATAGAAAACAAGGAAAATTCTTACTCAGCAGTGATGTTTTTAAAGCAGATTCTCAAATTTATACAAGTGGAATTAAAGAAATGATACTAAAAATGATAAACACAACTTTGACTGATTTGTATTTATTTTAATTTTGAATCTACCAAAACAGCGTAATCCATATACAGGAGAAGACGAAACATAATTTTGTTGAAGAAATGCATAATGATTACGATAAAAGCATAATGGTTGGCATGTGTGCATTTAACCGGCATGTGTGCATTTAACCCCCCAATACTTGTCCAGATTTGCAAATGGCAATTTGTCCAAATCTTGATGTGAAAGCAACAGTGGTAGTAATATTTATTATTGTAGGGTTTATCTTCTAATATAATTTGAATCCTTAGTGCGTCGTCCTGTTGAGATCACATGCACTAATTCAGCTACACTCGGAAATGAACACAATGCATAATTAGTGAGCATGACCTCAATAGACAGCGTAGAAAATCCTTGACCTCTGTTTGTGAAACCTGGACCTTTTCTGCAAGCTGGAAATTGACTTGATCAGCAATTTTGATTGCGTCCTACGGGACTCTTAAGTTGGGGTTTTCATGTGTCATTTTTAATTTTATTACGTCGGGCATGCATATTTGTGCATTATCAGAAGCCCTGGATCTGTTTGAAGTTTCTTTAGTAGACTCTGGGATGAACCAGACTGAAGTGCATTAAATAATCCAGTCTTGAAAGTACTGATGAACATGTTTTTTCAGTGGCATCAACAGAAAGAAAACTGCCAATGGAGCTGATGCGTCTCGGCTCCAGATATTCATCCTTGCATACATTCATGACATGGTGGGATAATGAGAGAGTACTGTAGAGAGAGTGACACTTAGGTTTCATACTGACTTTGAATTTGATGTTGATATTACTGATATTTGTTTGAGGTAAGGATGTAAATGAAAAAGTCATTGTGGTGATTTGGATGGCTTCAGTTTTATCATTCATCTGCAGCTTGTTAGAAGTCATCCATGACTTCATTGGAAATGCACCTGTTGATAGCTTGGATTGTAGCCTCGGCTTCCGTTGGGCAGCTAGACTTGTACCTTTGAGTGCCGTCAACATGGCAGTTGGTGCAGCACTTGATGTTGATCTGTGACACTTTAAAGCAGTGGAGTCTATAGAATGAAGAGAACAGGGTCAATAACTGAGCCTTGTGGAACACCAAAACAAATCAACTGCGTTCGAATGTTTTCTATTTATGTACACAATTTGTGTCCCGTTGACTAAGTAGGACTTTAACCCTAGTAAGGCTGTATCATGAATACCAAATATATGCTCAAAGATGATGTCAGGCCACGGGATTGCAGGTTTCTTGCAAAAAATCATTAGTCACAGAGCTTCTCAAAACCAAATGGGGAAAAGTAACACATTATTTGTGGTTCCCGCAATTTATTGTACCTAACACATGTTGTTTTTTTTGTTTTCCTCATATTTTTTTTTTACTGTATTAAAAACAAAAATTAAAAATTATGGTTTGTCAAATTAAGTTTTGGTTAGAGATGTCAAAATTTTAGGAGACGTCTACTGGGTACCCGTTGATCCTAACGATCAGTTAACCAGGTATCCAATCAAAGGGAAATGGTATTAAATGTGAACCTGAACTGCTTGTTGTAGGTTCATAGATGCCAAACACCAAGAGAGGTAAGGGCCAAAAAAGCATTATCTGAGCATAAAAAAGAGCAATCTTTATATTACATGCCATAATTACTGAAAACTGTATAAAAAACTATACATTATTGCTACTTGCCTTGATCTGCAGTTAAAATTCTTGTCACAAGTTAGCCATGGTGGCACTTTACAGTTTTGTATTTTGCATAGGGTTAGAATTTTAAAGGAAAAGAATTTCCATGGGTTTCCTGACTGGGTATACTTGCTATTTAAAAAAGACTGTATATTTTGGGTATTGTTCAAAAGAACCTTTAATTCCCTTTATTTTAGGTGTATGATTGATGGGTGTAATATGGGTTACAGAGTGTACAGCTTGGCCTTACTCCATGTGTGCACCTTTCAGAAAACTGCTAGCCCCACTTGGTAATTTTCACTTTCTGAACTTAAGATGAAAATTGTATTGAAAAAATGGGATAACTTTTTTTACATTTTATATACACCACTCCCTCGATAACTTGCGCCTTGATAACTCGCGAACCCGCTTATAACGCGGGGTCATGCGTGGATCCCATTTTTTAAACCAGAAAATACCAAAAAACTGATCCCTATTTGTTGAACTTGATGAAAATCGCGATCAAGATTAGTAACACAAACTTTGATATAACACTCGTTTTATCTTCAAAAATGGTAGATAGGACCTGGAAATTTTAATCAACGCAATGAAATATCTACTTTAAAAAGAAGTCATACAATTTACTATATTTTCTTTCCAAACGACATTCTTAGTACACCGTAATTAACGATATTCAAGGAAATTTCAATCAATGAAAATGTCACTTACACCTGGTGGAGGCAGTACTTTAATAAATAAATACCAATTAAATAATTTTTTATGAATTGAAATTTGTGTTCTAGTTCTATCTAGTTCAGTTTAAGTGTAATCATCATAAAATGCAAATTGTCCTCTTGTAATTAAACGTAAAATGTGTCAATCTACCATAACAGCTATGTCCTTGAGCGTTTCTCTGAGAACCTAATTAAGTGCCGACCGTGTTTTGATATCGGACTAGCGGAAGCATTTGTTGTATTGTTGCACTAAATAAAAAGCAGACCTCCTTTTCTGTTGTCATGTTAATTACGTCTTTTGAAACAAATAAAGGAAGTGGAATAAACAAAAAAGTTAAAAGGCATACAAATCCTACTTGCTTAAGAACCAGCGGCCCCGGTCGCATGTCTGGTAACTCATTTATGTTGATCAATCGAACACTGTTATAAATGTTATTGTGCATGTTACTAATTAAACTACCATAAATTAACTTACTCAGTCATGACTGTGATTTAAGATAGCAAGGCAACCAAGCGAAATGAGTACTTCATTAAAAAAATAAAGAGCTTTGTTTCATAGAAACGGACCATTGTGGGGAAAATGAGTTTCAGAGAATTCCTGAATTCGCACGTACAGATATCCTCAAGGATAATAAGAAGTTTTTCGCTGTTACTGGCAATGAAATCATGGCATCAATATTTTACAAACTGAACAATTCAAAAATTGAGTTTCAACGTGGACAATTGTCTCAAGAAATGTTGAGATTTTTTTGATAAAAAGGAATCTTGTTTAGTAGTGTATCAACAGTTAGTCTGGTTCCATGTTTCGTAAAATACTATACACACTACTCTGGGAACGAGACTAGTCAATAAAACAAAAGGCCATGACGTAATACATGAATGTTTACCATGCCGTGTTGGTTGTTGAAACCAGTTGGAATCATGTTATCAATTTTTCAGATGTTGGACATTTTGAAAATAAATGTAATTTATACAGAATAATGCACAACTTCATCGGAAAACGTGCTTTATTGACAACTATTCTCGACGCAATTATTAAACGATTCAGTCATTAAACAGCCCAGTTCCCCCCACCCCCCACCCCCACCCCCCGGCTCAAACCCTGCGGTTTTCTGGATGTCTAGCGGATTTTGTTGAGGTCCCTCGGTAACTCGCACCCTCACTTATAGTGCGGTCTGTGTTTTTAGATCCCGATGTGTGCGAGTTATCGAGGGAGAGGTGTATTTGGCAATTCAGACTTTGCACTTTCAGAAGCTGGTATTGCCTGGTCTGGCAAAGTTCATTTTCCCTATTTTAATAGCTGCTAAGGATAGTGTACTTTAGACTAATTCATGCTGATTTTATTAGCACAAAGAATCAGTCATTTTAGTTAGCAATATGCTTAGATTATGTACAATTTACGCAAGTACAATATCCAAAGAAATGTCAGCCACATTACATCAAAGTAACATAGAGGTATGCCAACATTCTCTCCACTGTGCACGTTTCAGATGCAAATAACTTAACCTTACATATGTCACTCTCTCAAAAGTACATAATTGGCAAGCACCCCCTATGCGAATTAGTACCAGAATATGGACACCAAAAAATTTATTACTTATTTATGCATAACACTCAATTTAAACAGTCTGTTGTACATGTCTAACTGTCGCTAATGGTCGTGAAGTCCACAAATGTTGAATGTTGTATTACATCACTATCGAATTCTTCTTTTAAAATTTGTAATGTGCTATTTATTTGTCCTTTTCCAGATGCAACATGTTTTTTAAGTTTACCAAAATTCCTCTCCTAACATTTTTCAGTCATGTAACATTAATAAAGCCTGTTTCTCTTAATATCTAGCATCATTTTTTAAATTTTTTTTTCAGTATAGACTGGGCTGCTATGTATATGTGAATCAGAATGAATCTGTGACATGTCTGTTTCACATTCAAGAAACCTGTCATTTTCTTGGAACTGTTTCATGCAGTTACTATAAATAGAAAATAAGGAAATTGTGATGTCAAACGATGAATAAATACTCAGAAGCCAATAGTCTGACGATATGAGCCTCAAACTGTAATTGTTATTTTTAATGTGTTTCGCTCGCTACTGATGTCTTTGATCTGAACTTGGAAACATGTTTTGTTTTGTTTTTTTGTTTTTTAATTTTTAAATGGTACCCATTTGCCAATTTTATTACCCAGGTTGTTATCACTGGGCGGGTACCTGTTGATATCTTTTAGTCTTGGTCGTTAATTTTGTGGTTGATCTCAATCAAGCTATACTAAAGTAGATTTAGTGTTCCAATACAAGCATCTGTATCATAGAGACCGGCTGTGGTTTTTGCAGAAACTATCAAGGGTTCTGATTAAATTGTCTCCTAGAGCAATATAACAAACTGATCCATTGATTATTTTTGACAGAATTGTCAAGAGCATAACAAGGAGCGAGTTTCACTAATATCAAAACGGAAGATAACTGATTTCATTATGGTAAGATCGTCTGCTGTTGCTACAATAGAACAAGAGAAATGCTCTCCTGTTCCGATGTGAACTTGAAACATCGCACACTGATACAGAAATAGATGGTACCTCGTCCACAGCACATGGAACCAAAGGCTGAGAAAAAGAAAAAAAAGAACCAAAACGGAAAGATGCTATGTGCTTTCTGTCAAGAGTATAAGAAAGATCACTATCGAAATTGGCTGCACATGTTAACCGATGTTCTTCAAAGGCTGCAACATATGTGATCCTACAGGAGAAATATCTTAGGGTAACATGATCGAGTTGTGGATCTTGTAATGTATTTTGAGTTTCAGAGACTGGTATGTCAAATACTAATGCCTTTACGGAATCTTTTGTGTGTTCTTTGGGCATTGGTTCCTGCTCCCCCCCCCCAAACCTTTTAGTGAAGCTTCCTTGAAGAATCTTGTCATTAAGATTGTTTTCCTGCTCTCCTTTTTGTTGGTAAGGAGCAAGCTTCATACCTGTCTGTGGAGAAGGGCTGTGTACAGTTCAGTGGTAGCTGTGATTCCGTTTCTGTCCATTTTTTTTGCCAGCCAGGGTTTCTACTTTAGTAGCTCACTTCCAGTTGAGATCTCTGAAGGGAAAAGAAAAGGAAGCCTCAAACATGCCTCTTTATGCCTTTGATATTTCCTCTGATATTGTGGTGTTTACCATGTCCAGGTGGATTGTCCTCAGTCCTACATTAAGAGTGACCCTGTTCATAAGAATTAAAGCTCATTAAGTTGAGCTGCTGCTACATCTTGGGTCTGCTTGAATCACTCTACCTTCTGGTCCTCACACATCATCTTTTCTCTCTACATTCAGTTTTTGTCACGCCAGAGCTCATGCATTTTTTTTATTGGGTCCTGGTTTGATGGCACATGGCCCACCCTTCTAATCACCTAAAGTAGTGAAAACTCTTGCTGTAATGGTAAGTGCAATTATTTTCAAAATTAGTTTTATGAAAGGCATATGCTTTTCTCTAAACTGGTAAATGTTTTGTTGCTTTAAAAAAATTGGGAGGGAAGGAATACAACTAGTTTAAGTTCTGTAATACTTGACACCTACTATAATAAAGATTCCCTACACCCACCCTTTCCTGTGTCCTGTAATTTTGGTCCCACCTAAAAGAGGAGGATATTCCATATGTTGTCTATGACTAATGAGTTGTGCAGGTATCGTGTTCTATTCAGTTGTGGCCGACCAGTACTGCGTCAAAAAGGGAATATTTAGCTAGGACTGGGGAATAGGATATCAACAAAAGGGAATATTTAGCTTGGACTGGGGAATAGGATACCAAGAAAAGGAGAGCAGCGTAGCAGATATTAAATAAAGTCGTTTTTACTTCCAAAAAGGTGCCTATTTTTGGACTTGTAATATGTTTGTCAGATTTTGGTGCAAGTTCAGATCTCTCAAGGGCAAGTTCCATTTGTAAAGCTGAGGATCATTTGATTATGACCCAGCTGTTTATAATTATCTAAACATTTAAAACAATGTACTAAGTCTGTTAATGATGACTTGGTCAGATGTATTATTTTTGTGTAATTACAGAAAATGTATCTAATGTGAAAATTCTAAATGCAGATTCAGTTAGGCACTGTAGTGAATGTGTGTGTATATGTATATATATATATATGTGTGTGTGTGTGTGTGTGTTAAGGAATGAATGAAAATTCTCTGACCGGTATGATAATGTTATTTACTGATATTTATATTTTAAAAAATCTGTTGATATTGTCAAGCATTCTCTTTAAGAATGCAGGGATATCACTTTCTGTTATGTGTAAGACATGCCAACCCTTACGATTTTGCCGTAAGTCTTATGAAAATTACCCTTAAAGTAAGGACTTATGGCATACAAGCAAAAACTATGGAAAAATGATCATTGCCAAAACATCCAGATAAGTGATTCATCCGTGTTTGATATGGATCCGGGTTTCATATTAGAATTAGTAAAATTAGTCATGGAACCAGACTAACTTTACAGCAGCACCCCAGATGCTTTAAACTGCACCTATTTGTTCATACAAAGTGTCTGCATGATCAGACTGTTGATTATAGAATTTTTTTAAATGGCATCCAGAAAGTGATGCATGTTTAAGACGAAAGGGAAAATAAGCTTCTAAAAATTTGTTAATAATCAACGCAGAAGAATAAAAAAGGAGTATTCAGATTTTTGTGAATAAAAAAGCTGGAAAGAACACAATTACGTTTATTAGACATCATGTTCCAATTTGAGTATGCCTCGTGGCGGGAGATATGATTGCTTTCGTCATGTGAAATGGAAAAAGAATTTCCAAGAATTATGTCAAGTTGAGAGGTAGCAACAAGCCATTGAGTTACATAGGGTTTGGAAATAAAGTTTGTGCAGCTGTACTAGTGATAAATGAAGTCTTTGCATACTTTACAAACTTTTCAGCTGAACATAATGTTTATCGTCGCTGCGTCGAACTTTTATTTACGTTTTCCAGCTTTATGATAGCAGTTATTGATATTTTGTTACACCTTACTGAAAACTGGTCAATCTTACAGAGAAAAATTAACTGCCTTACTGAGACGGACTCGTCAGGGTTGGCAGGTCTGATGTGGGTGTGTGTTCATTTTTCAGGTGTTGGATATGGGCCTGATGGCATATTCCTTTGAGAGCACATTCCTTTTGTTTATAAATTCACACAGAAACTAAATGTGTAATTTGGTTTACATCACTTGTAATTAGGCTTTAAAATGGATTGGTTTGGTGACTACCTTTGACAGTTGGATTAACATGTATCAGATGTGTTAACTTGTGCTTCAGATGAATGGCCAGCTAGGTCTACATGTTTATGTATGTCTGCTACAGAAGTAAATATCTTGAAATTGAGGTGGTTGAGGGTTAATGAGATGGCTGCTAGTTTGTTACATTAACAATCAAATTCAAAATAGACGTTGTCAGAAAATAACACTATACAAAAGTGTTTGGTGCTAATGTGTAAAAAGTATCAGTTGCACAAGGATGATAATTTTACAAGCATGCTTTCTATAAAAATCAATGTTTGCCATTTATTTGAATTTTTACTGTAGAATTTATTCTTATTTTTCTGCAGTCTTTCCTTGTCTGATGAAAACGAAACAAGAAGAAAGTGTTCATTGAGATTTTATGAGATTGTCACTTTTTCATTCTTCTCAGATTTTCTTCACAGTGCCAACAATTGTCTCCACTTTACCTTCACACTGACAGTAATGTATTATAAAGATGTGCTTCTGATTTTTTTATAATAAATCATAGTACAAGAAGGGAGCTAACTCCAGATGAATTGTGTCACTTCTCACTCATTCTACTGTTGGACCGTTTAAAGATTTCAAGTTTCCTACAAAATGGTTTCATTGTAGTATTTTACTTGGTTATTCAGTCTCCCAATATTTGCATTATACTGTCTATATTTACCTAATTTAATGACATTGCGTTCTTTTCTGCACAGAATGCAACATTAAATGCATTGATTTTATCCTAGTTAAAAAAGTTATCATGGCCTGTATAGGAACCATCAATCTAACACATACTGAAGAGCAGTTTCATGTCGAGTTTGAAAACTGTGAAGTTGGGTACATGTACCATTTGGTTCAGACCCAGAACTTTTGCATGTTACATAATGGTTCATACACATTTCACAAGGAAATTAATAAAATTTAAATTGCATCATCTGCTTTTCTTGTGCAGTTGTAATCAATCCATCTTAAAAAGGCAGGCATGTTCACTACAGTAAAATATGCAGTCATGTAGTTTTTCTAAAGGATACAGCAAACTATTGGAATGCCACACATGGAGTTGAAAAGCCACAAATATTGTTATTTATTTTTAACATTTTTAGCAGTCTTCTACTGTCAGACTGCCTTTTTCTTCAAGTTTTCTTTTTTTTTTTTGTAGACCTAAGGGCTGTGGATGGCACACCTGCCGAGTGCTACTTCTGGCCGCAAGGATAACAGAGATTTCAAAGGACATCATCTGCACCATTTGGTCTGGGGAATTTACAGGCTGAGGCATATATACATCAACTTGATTTGAGCTTTGGAGAGTAAGGTATGACCATTGTCGTTTTGTGTTCTTTAATCCAGTGAATGATTGCTGATCAGTGTATGTATGATGTGCTTCATGTATACTAATTCAGCATGCACATTTTTCAGTTACTTAGCAATAGATTGTCTTTGATGTATTATATTCGTTACATTTTGAGATTGTTCAGAGAAGTTTTGTTGCTTTTTCTTGTCCTGATCAATAGAAACAGGCACCAATACTCTAGGGTTGATAATTATGAACTTGATGAAACTGATATGTGAGAAACGTTACATTAGGTTTAAGTGGGGAAGATGAAAGGTGAAGTGAAGGTGTTTTTGGCCATTGCTCAATGTAATAAATTCTGGGTCAATGGTATATGCAATTAATTGTAGCATAAATGCCATCCTTTGCACTTTTGTTGTAATCATACTTTTTGTCACCAAATTGCGTCTTATACTTGCCCGTATATTGGTTGCAGTTTTCAGGTACATAAAAAAAAAAAATAAAAAAGCAATAAAAAGGTGTGTTTGTCATTTTTATTATCATCTTTTTAATTCCACTCATCAGAAAAAGTTTAAAATATTCTAAAAAGAATGCTGTGTAAGAATAGTGTTAAGTGCTAATTTGTCCATCGTTGATCTACATGTACTTTCCTAATTTTCTGTTTATAGTAACTATACGACTTGTTTCCAAGAAAACAGACTGGTTTCTTAAATTTGAAACTTTGAGTCACAGATTCTTTATTTGATAGTAAAGTTAGATAGCTGACCAGTATGTACTTTTAAAGAAAATGGTATCAGATATTGATTGAAACGGGCTTTTATGTTTCAACATGTGGATGAAATTCTTAGAACAGATGGGTCTTTTTAAACTTCAAAACAAATCTGATCAGAAAAAGGACAAATAAACAATGTTTTGCAAATTTATAAAGAAGAATATTAGAGTGATGCAATACAGCACTTGAATTGAGCACTTCATCATGCCAATTGCTGAATTTGTGACTTCATAATCATTCTACAAAAGTTAGACATCTAGACTAGTTAAAGTGAGTTTTGAATATAAATAATTTGTATGTTTTGTTTTTATTCTGGTTCTATTCCACATGGATTTTGCCCATTTTTGCCAAGTATTTTGACATGCAGATCCAGGTTAGTGTAAAAATAAATGTACGTTTTTCATAGTATACTGAAATTACGGCATGTAATATATTAGCTACAATGTTGTAGCCTCAGTGAAGTAGGGGTACTAATGCTAGTATTAATAATGTTTAGTTCACACTTTTTATGCTCAGATTGTGCTATTTAACCACTTACATTAGCAAAACCTTGGTCGAGTCATACCAAAGACTTGTAAAAATGGTACTAACAGCTGCCTCATTTGGTGCTCAGCATTAAGACAGACCTGCCAACCCTTACGATTTTGCTGCAAGTCTTATGAAAATTACCCTTAAAATACGGACTTGCTGCATAAAAGCAAAAACTGGAAAAATGATCATTGCTGAAAAATCTAGAAAATTTGTTCATCTGTGTTTGACTTGGATTCAGGTTTCATATTAGAATTAGTGAAATTAGTCAGGGAACCAGACTAACTTTACAGCAGCACCTCAGATGCTTTAAACTGCACCTATTTGTTCATGCGAAGTGTCTGCATGATCAAACTGTTGATTATAGAATTTGTTAAAAATGGTGTCCAGGAAGAGATGCATGTTTAAGATGAAAGGGAAAATAAGCCTCTTGAAAAGTGTTGATAATCAACGACGAAAAATAAAAAGGAATGTTCCGATTCTTGTGAATAAAAGCTTGAAGGGACAAAAAAAAAAAAACGTTTATCGGACATCACGTGCCAATTTGAGTATGACTTGTGGTGGGAGATATGATTGCCGTCGTCATGTAAAATGGAAAAATCCAAGAATTACGTCACGTTGAGAGGTAGCAACAAGCCATTGAGCTGCATAGGGTTTGGAACTTGAGTTTGTGCGACTGTACTAGTGGTGAATAAAGTCTATGCGTACTTTACAAACTTTTCATCTGAACGTAATGTTTATTTTCGCTGCATGTTTCGAATACCGAACTTTTATGTTTTTGAGCTTTACAATAGCAGTTTATGATATTTTTTTTACACCTTACTGAAAACTGGTTAAACTTATGGAAAAAAATCAACTGCCTTACTGAGATGGAATTGTCAGGGTTGGCAGGTCTGTTAAGAGGTTAGTGCTAGGGCTGGTTGGCATGGTGTCAGGGTAATGTGACTGGGTGGGATATCATCAGACACGTCTGCGGCATGATGCCCCAGTGCTAGACATCACTGTAAACTGCCACACTGCAGACATCATAGCAGTATGACTAAAAAATTGTTAAGGCTACGTTGAAAATCCAAATCACACACACGCACACATTAGCAAACATATACTTATTCCTGTCTCGGGGTTGGCATGTATATTACAGTAAAGAAACCATGCAGGATTTTTAATTATTTACTATGGCTTTTTATTAAAAAATAACCTTGAGTTTTGGAACTGAGGTTTTTTTTCCCAAGTCGCAGATGTCACCCTTTTTATATCTGCACAGTTTGTATGGAGTGGTATACATGTGATGATGATAATGAATATCAGTGCCATAGAAAGTATAAAAATAATATATTTACAAAAATTTTATTATAATTTTGGGAGAAAAATTTTTAAAGGTGTATTTTTAATTATAAATTTTTTTTTAAAAGTTAATATTCACAATGTCAATTTAATGTACCTTTACTAATAAACATGGAATATTAACTAAAATTGCTATGGTCAAGACACTGACAGGACTTCTATCAGTTATTTAGTCCTCGCATTTGTTGGTAATGAACTTTCTGATTAGTCCAAACTCTACATTAGTCATAGGTTGATCTAAGTTGCCTTCAAAGATGAAATCTCAGGGAAGTTCGTGTCACAGGTTATCGTAAACACAAATTAACAGATTGGCTCCATAATACTGTTGATGGCCAAAAAGCATAATACCAGTCAGAAAGAGACACCTTTTGGTCCAAGGTGCTTGCCTTTCCAATCACCAACATCTCACCATTGTCCATGTTAGTTCAAGTCTTGGACTCGGACAGTAGGGGTATGTGAGTAGCTTGTCAGCAGCTTCCTGTTATTCTGTGTTTCTTCCATGGATTTTTCCAGGTTCTTCCTCCACCAGATATACTGGCTGCCAAGTATAACCAATCATTTTCTGAAAAATGGCTTTAAACCCTTGACAGTTGACATTTCTCTGGTACCAGATTTTTCAAGCTCCTGTCTGTATGTGGTCAGATTTGGGTCTTGACATGCACTTCAGCTATGGCTTTCACCAAGACTAATAGAGATGTTTACTTTGCCCAAAAAATAGAAGTGATGCTGATCTGATATCCAATATAGCTACATTGGCAGCCGTCTTGTAGGATTGTCTGTTCGGTTGTTTTTGATCTGATGAAGTATAGGGTATATAAGGGGAGCAAAACAAGGGTCTTCTTTCTCCTCTGGAGCGTATTGATTGCTTCTCTGGGAGGGGGTTGCCTAGGGAAGAACGTTTTCTTTAAAGAAGATCACTTGTACATCCGAGGAAGATATGGGATCCTTCTCTTAGTAAAATTATAAGGCCCTTGTACTCTTAACCCTTTAGCTACTACAGCTGTTGTGCAGTTTCACTACTGCTGAGTGCTATCATGTCAGTTACTGAGACTACTGAGGCTGGTTGCTAGGCTGAATACTAGAGCATCATCATGGCTGGCTACAGAAACTGACAATAAAAACATGGTTACATTTATATTATCAAAAACTGCTTACCTTGTATAGTGTCTGTTATTCATATATTTCCACTCTATATACTCCTACATCCCATCATACAAGAAATCCCGGTCATGTAAACTGTTTTGAATCCAACAAAATAAATCCAATATTTACATATGTACATATGAAAACATGAATGAAATCCACACCCTAATTACAAAGTTGAAAGTGGTACTTCTGAAAACAGTCATTATCCACACATAAATGTACTTGGCATTGTTTGCATCCTATGAAAACTTCATGTCTCCTCCCTTTCCTTACACACATCTTGTATATTCCAAGATATGCCTACATCTCCGTGATGCTGGTTTCATACCATTTCAGGTCTTGTTTTTGGTCCCCCATTTTCTTAGCATAATCGTTTGTTTCTTTCACAAGCTTTTCCACCAGACATTCAAGAAAAAACTTGAGAAAAAAATCTTTCTCATTGCTTAGTGGTCCAAGCTCGATTGTTGAACCAACATGAGAATCAAAATCATTGATCTCGAACATGGCGAGGTCATCACTCCATTGTGCAAGTGGGACTATGTCATCCTCGTCATCCGATTCAAAATCACTTACATCTGGTGATGAAACGGGACTAACATCAATATCTGATCATTTTGTAAGAATGATCCATTGAACTCTTTGATATCGCTTGCACTGAACCCTTCAAAGTTGCTCATATCTGAATCAGAATCCATCTTTGTTTATCTCAACTACACGTGTTTTGTGAATTGCAGGAAAGCCCTTCCAGTGTGTGTAATTTAACCTCTCAGCTTTCAGACTTGTATCAAAATGTTGAATAAACAGTCCTCTCATTGATTATGATAATCAAAAATATGTAAACTTTAGTACTTTCAACCAATCAACGTTTAGTTAACATAGCAGTCACGTCCGCATAGATGCAACACTGGGGTTTCGAGTACTGCTGAACTATAGGCACATAAGCGACACTGGGGTAGTAAACGAGGCTTATCGACATTGCATATTTGCATCAGTGGGGTTCAGGAGCTATTTACAGGTGACGCTTAGATGCGGCAGTCGTAGCTAAAGGGTTAATGGCTGATCTCAAAAAGTGCCAGTGGGGGTTGGTCCAAGGTACATTTAGAGGGACAAAATATTCAGTTGGAGAGTCCCCCACCCCCATAATGGAGGAGTATGATCTTCAGGTACCTAACCCAGTGATGGTGATAAGCAGATTGAGTCGCTTGGAAGGAGAAAGATCTTGTTATATTAGTTCTGACAGATCCTAGTCTCTGGACCGGTCATCATTCTTTTGACATTTGTTCACCTGGCATCATCTACCAGCATTCAGACGTCAGTCACTGGTCTTTTGAGCCCCATGGGTATTGGGTGATGGATCAGGTTGAGATCTGATCAGACTTGTTGGTGACAGGGGATCTGGATACACATGACAAGGGAAGGGGATTGGGATCTCATTTAATCTTTGAGATGTGGCCAGCCATTTTTAGAGAAGTGAATTGTCCTTGCCATTTACGGCACCCTGTATACCCAGGCTTTGTCTTTTGAAAAGTGTTGATGTTGCAAGCGGTAATCCCACATCACTTGCTTGTGTGGAATCGGGGGGTGAGAGGCAGTCTTCTTCCCTGAGATGCTCGAGGACAGTCTCGAAGTGTTCTTATCATAACTGCCACATCTGCTTCTACATGTATCTGCATGAGGAGCTACGGGAAATAGATAACCCAACCCCCCAGGCCTCCTAAACAGAAACATGGGATGAAAAATCCTACCTCCAGTGGACAAGAGCAAGATAATATTTGTCTATCCTAGTGAATGGAGCTTACCAAAAAATGGCTGAGATGATGCTGCCTCCTTCCATCAGTTCTACTATCTCCTCCCACCCATCGACTTGTGTGGTGGAGGATGAAAAGATATGGCCTTCAATAAGGAGGGAACTGCCATTTTTCTACAATTTGTGTCACAAGGATATGGACTCCAGGAAGAAGAAAGTTTCTGCAGTTTGGAGAGACTGATCAGGAAGATGGGGTTGGTGGATTGCCTCTTGCCTAGATCTTTTAATCCATCATTTTGTCTATGGTTAAGGAGTCATCTTTAAGGCGCTGTAAGATTTAGGAGTTTGATAGTGTAAGAGTTAACTCCCCTGCCTCTTCCTCACCCCAAAATCCCAAGTCGCCTGAAGGAAAACTCTATCTTTGGGCACGGCAATGCTTGTTGGAGGAAGCTGCCAAAACCTCACAGTATGTCTTGGCAGTGTCCACAGTGTTCTCAGCAGAGGTGCTACACCTCCACAGGATTGTAGCAGTGGACACTTTACAAGTGTTGCTGGATCAGCAGAAATTAAAATCATCAATTTACAATTGAAGAAAATAAGATTTACAGCCATTATAATAATTGCCTTTTACTCCTTAATATTAGCATGATTACCTTAGCCATGTAAACAGATATTTAAGGTTGCTTACATAAAAAAATTATTTTTGAAGCATTATTTCTGAAACTTGTATTTTAAAGAAATTAGTGAAGTTTACTGCAGTGGTGCCTATGATTCAGAAACAAAGGGATGCACTTTCATCAGCGCAAGTTAAAATTTTCAGTCTACATGTGATGATGCCACAATGTAAACCAGCTCACTTGAAGCAAATGTTGAACCAAACACTATTTTCGTACCTCATTTTAATGAGTTATGTATTTAAGGCAAACAGATGCAATTACTGGTGACTATTTTAATGCAGTAATGCATAAACTGCCAGTTGTAAGCTGGTGCTCAAAATTGATAAGTTCCTGGCAATATGGGTACATTATGCTGCTAAAGCATATTTCTTGTCATCGTCTGATCAGATCATATACATCTGAATTAGGTAAAAATGATAAGAAAACAGAAAGCTAAGTATATTAATTGACTATTCAAACAAATTATATTAATTTATAACATTTCCATGGAATAATTTATAATGATAGTCCAATAACAACCACAAATTTTTTTTATTTTTATATTAAGCTTTACTGGTCATAAACCAGAAGAGCTCATGGCAGTGGTTCTCAACCTAAGGTTGTGATCCAAATTAGTGTCCAGCATCTGCATGATCAAACTGTTGATTATAGAATTTTTTAAAAATGGCATCCAGAAAGTGATGCATATTTATGACGAAAGGGAAAATAAGCTTCTAAAAGAGTGTTAATAATCAATGCAGAAGAATAAAAAGGAGTATTCAGATTCGTGTGAATAAAAGCTGGAAAGGACACAACAACGTTTATTGGACATCACGTGCCAATTTGAGTATGCCTCGTGGTGGGAGATATGATTGCTGTCATCAAGTGAAATGGAAAAAGAATTTCCAAGAATTATGTCAAGTTGAGAGATAGCAATAAACCATTGAGTTGCATAGGGTTTGGAAATAAAGTTTATGCAGCTGTACTAGTGGTAAATAAAGTCTACGCTTACTTTACAAACTTTTCAGTTGAACATAATGTTTATCATCGCTTTGTCAAACTTTTATTTACATTGTCCAGCTTTACAATAGCAGTTGTTGATATTTTGTTACACCTTACTGAAAACTGGTCAGTCTTATGGAGAAAAATTAACTGCCTTACTGAGACAGATTCGTCAGGGTTGGCAGGTCTGTAATCGTGAGGTGTGTGGGTGGTTAATAAAAGCAGGAACAAAAATACATGCTTTTGATTATATGAAGACATCCATTTAGGGTGAAACAACACACTTGAGCAGCGTATTGATGCATTTCATGATACAGCCTACGATACGATACATTATCAATACCCATAATCACTTGATGGTCTTCCATCTGTAGAAGGTCTGTCAGTGATAGGTGGTGCCATTTTATTTGGTATACTGATTCCAACATGCAGATTACAGATGGACACATTCTTAGCACCGATTTATATGCCATTCTCATCCATGACAAGATAACAAAAATACTTTCAAACAGACGACATGCATGTTGTCAGTGATTTGTATTCAACATTTTAGGACATTTAAGGCTGCACCATTTGATCATTTGCAGGACTCAACTTTAGCCAGCAGACAGGTATTTTGATCAAATAAATATCTTAATATTTGTATGTACCTTTGTAGCACATGCTCATGCAGGGCTAAATTGTTTTAGAAAAGAAATGACAATTGTTTTCTACTTTTTAATTGTGTGTATTTTAATTTGGCATGTTATTCTGCCTTTTCAACATTGCTGAAAGGGTGATTGACCAGCATGCGGTCTAATTTTGTCCATCTAGCATGTGCATCAGACTCTTATTTAACACCATATTTGGGCTCAAAATCACCCATTGGTATCACCATTAACACTTTTCCCAGCTCCAATAGTCTGATCTACTACATAACTTTAAAAACGATTATCATCATAACCATCATCAGCCAGTGCCCAACAAAATTGTCTGAAGATGAACTGTGCTGGGAATCAGCCATTTTGGGATTTCTGCATAGCCCATATTTTAAAACACACATTTGTAAAACTTCTTCATGCAAGTTCAAACTACAGTGTCATGCTTGATCCAAGGCATACTGTGCCAAATTTAGTTGAACCAGCATTTATGTTAGGTGACTAACAATGCAAATGGAGAGTTCCAGGTCAAATTTCATCAGGGCTGTAGTTTCATCTTGCCTGTCAACAGATTAAAGACCTACTGAATGTTATACTCACAATTTCTGAGAAAATAAATCATCTCCCTGTTGATTTCATGCAGATGTGGCCAGATGTACGGGCGTTCAAGTTTGCTAGGCCAGCTAGTAAGCAGCTACCCCATGCCAACACCACACGGTGTCCGTGAATTCTGACTTTTCAAGGCAGTTGGCTCTGACCCAACACCCCAACATAAATGTCCAAATATCAATATTGGGGTGGCAAGGGTCAGAGGAAACTTGAACTATTTTATGCCAGACAAGCTGTTGGGATGAAATAATAACCATGGAATTATTGGCTTGGGGAGGGGGGTATCATTTTGTATCGATTTTCCACCACTTGTATAAATATGTACATTGGTACAGCAAATGTATTGAAGCATTGGCATGTTGGTGAATTGTTTCACTCCTAAACTAGACTGAAATACCCTTGCATATTGACAACTTGCATTTGTGTAGTACAATCCATAATGTGTTAATCCAGGACCTCAGAGTGTATGGCTTTGCAAGCAGTTGATATACATGATATACATGTACCAAGTCATGCAGTACAGCAAGCTATGAATTGAATACCTGTTGCTATTTGATTCCATGTGCATAGGCCTGCCTGTTAACTGTTACATCAGTGTAATATATGTTATGTTCAACATTAATTTTAACTATTTTAGATGTTTGGTACACATCTATTTATAGAAATAATTAATGGTTTGGTTTTTAAAGTTGCATAATTATTTTTCATGGAAATTTTTTTATGTGCTTTAAAATATTGAGAGAACTCGTTCACCATCAAGCCTGTGAAACTGAGAGCAACCATAGCTTCGATTTCTCGACCTCAGAATCTACCAGTTCTTTGTCTAAGTTTACATCACTAAATTATCTAAATGTGATAAATTATAAAAACTCTGTTTTGCCAACATCAACAGCAAAGCCTTTACCTAAGTTATTGAAACTTTCATTTGTGATTCTAATTATCCAAACTCCAGAAATTAATGAATGAAATCTGTGACCTCCATTCATGGAGAGTAGAGAATCCAAACCAATTACTTTAAATAGCAGATTAAACTAGATCTTGAACAGTGACCAGATGATCTGACATAATGTTCATTTACATCAATGGATGTAGTACTAACATGGGATTTATTTATAGAAATATTTAACAATGTGGTTTTTAAAGTTGTATACTTATTTTTCTGGAAATTTTTATTTTTTGCTCTGGAAATAGTCGGGAAAAGGTCTTAAATCTTTTTCTAACTTTGTGGCAGGAACCCTGCAAAGAACACGTATATAAAAATTGAGAGTCCTTGTTTGATCTATATCTCATTGTCAGCAAACATGTCTCTAAACAATTCACCCGGGGCACTGAGTGGTCTAAAGCGCTCACTGTTACAGATCAATGCCATCTCTCTGCCTGCATGAGTTTGAGTCTTGGGCTTGGCAAATGTGGTATGTGAGAAAGCCTGCCAGTAGCTTTTGGTGGGTAGGTGGTTCTTTCCGGGGTTTTCCCGGGTTCTTCCTCCACCATTTATACTGGCTGTCATGTATAGTCTAGCTTGTGCTGAAAAATGGCATTAAACCCTATAACAACTAAACAATTAACTATTTTATTGTCACTAGTAGCATGTGACTAGTTTACATGCTACATGTACATGTACTTGGCCAAGATTTTGGTTAGCTGGAGACGGCTATCTTGCCAAGGCTGCTCAGAGGATGAGGCTATTCATTGGGAAATGAAAACACGAACAAAAATGTTTTAACTAACATCTTTGCAAGATGTCCCACCTTAACTTGATGTCCAGATATTTGTGGCGTCAAAAGATTGGAAATTTAATTTTCCTACAAAAAGGAAACTTTCAAGGCACAGCAAACATGTTCCAGTCACTTTGGAACATCTAATAATCTAAGTTTGGTGCTGACTTCCTGTGACAAAAGATGTTTTGTTTTTATTGAAGATTGTAGCTGTCTTGCTTTGATGAAGGGTGCTAAAGGCCACCTTTGGAGGACCAAACAAATACACATTTGTTACTGTGGCAGCAACATCAAATAATTGAAGAACATTGAGATCTAAATTTGTTTTGAATTTGCTTAGTACAGTAAAAACCATCTTGAGCGACCACCTGTCATGTACAACCACAATCGTAATGCACGGATCGATTTTATTATATAAACGTTCTGCTATGAGCGACCACCTGCTGAACGCGACCAGCAACCGCGATATCTTGGCAAAATGTGCATTTTGACACTGCTATGAATGACCGCATCGCAAAATACGAGGATAAACTCCACCAACCTTTGTTTAATTGCTGTAAGAACGACCGCTCATACCGATTCAAATATATATAAAAAATAAAAAAAAATAGGCTGGCTACTGATCTGATTTTTTTGTTGTTGCTAGGCTTGTGTTTTACAGTTTACGTTGTAAACCAGACTAAAGTATATGGAGATTATTTCCTAGTCTGGTTCCCTGCTTCATGTGCTCCTTGTGTTGTTCTCCGTTATTTGTATAGTGGTGAGGAAATCAGAAAGCATACAAAGCAGGGAACCAGACTAATTATTCCCGTAATTAACCTGCTTCCCGGCCTTTGTAGGACCTGGCATCCCTATGACTACTGTATCGCGAGAACTGACAGACACCAGTGACCTTTATGTAATCAATTATTACAACGACCGCTTGATTAGTATCGATTGTTCTGATCAAAAACAAATATCAAAAAAATATTTAAAAAAGGATTGTTGCTACCGGTGATAGATGCTACAGTCCGTAAACCAGGCTAATGTACATGTCATGAAATGCCGTTGAAGTGTCAAAGTTGACGTAGTGGTCGCATATTTTGTTTGACACGAGTTAAACGGTATTGCCAGGGGTGAATAAGGTCATTATCTATTAAACCAGCAAGAGAGAATCATTTGCGGGATTCGATTGATAGTGCTCAAGACTTGTGATGTTTGTTCCCTCCCCCCATGTTAAGTGATGACATCCCAATCACAAAACTGTCGTCTATTCAAGTTCGTGCGACTGGGTTACACACTTTGCTTATAGAGTTAATCCCTGTATGTTATCTTTGAATGAAGCCGTTGACTTTTTTCACTGAGTAAATGGTCCTGTTTCTGGATGAGATAATTGTTTCTTTTTATTTCATTAATTGTTAGATATGCAATGCACATGTATAGATTTTTCATATTTTCCCACAGCCACAGTCTTTACGTTCGATGTTACAACTGAGCACTAATAATTTTAACACCTAGAATTTTAATAACAATGGACGAACCTCCCAACTAAAAAGAGACAAATTTTAATGCTGGAGAAAATAATTATTGTAACTGAAAGAAGTGAAAAAGTGCAGACAACTCGCAAAAAAAGTGGTTTAAACGTTGGTAAAACAAATTTAGGTTGTTATAAAGGAAAACGAGTAATTCAGAAACGATTTCATATGCTAAAATATGTGATCTTCAAATGTAAATGTGATTTCATGTTTAATAATAGAAGTATATCTTTATTACAATATAATTTTGATTTTAGATGAATGCATGCAATATTTTAGCAACAACTATTAATAAAGAATAGAATATATGTACAATGATTGTGGTTATTTTTCTTGAAATTGTTCTGAAAATGGACCTTGGAAACTAGTATTTTTGTACAAACCTGCTATGAAAGACCACCTGTCTTGAGAGACCGCTTTTTGTTGGCAGAAGGGGCGGTCTCTCATAACAGGTTTTACTGTGTATGTACTGAGCAGGTAGCCAGTTTTCTTTGAAGTTTCAGCAAAACTATTTTTTTCAGGGTACATTTAATTTTTTTTTAAAATTTGCTGTTAAGTCTATTGTAGCCATTCCTGTTCCTGCCATCAGAGGTTGGTCGATTGTAGCTAGTCAAGTAGCACGACTGTTTGAGTGTATCGCTACATACAGTACTCAGGCCAGATGTTAGCATAAGCAGATTATATCATTTGCACTGTTAAAGGTCAGCGGCCATACTCCAACATTTTTTTTACTTCAGATTTTCATTACATGTTATACTCGCACAAAAAGAATAAAAAAATGATCAAGTAAAAAGAAGAAATAATTTAGAAATAATTTAATTACTCGAAATAGAAGTATACAATGCTGTTACTTTCCCTTAGCTACGATTTCCAACCTATAGAGGACGCCAACTGGAAATGACATACATTTATTCCCACAAGATGAAGTACATGCTTCTTGTCAAAAAATAAAACACTATAAACTATGGATAGGAAACATTTAGATGAAATTATTGAAAACTGATTTACTGTTCAGCCTTATATTGATGTGTGTGCACAATGCATTGGATTGTGCCACTTTCAAAACTTCCATTGTTTCAATTTATTTTCAAAATTCCCGTTAATACAGGTAAAAAGGAATCAATACTGGCTTCTGTACGTCGGCCGACTTTGTAAAAAGAAAAAAAGAAGAAATTTGCACACTTAAAGGAACCAAAGTTAGCTTCCTTATGTCAGCCGACTTCATAAAAAAAATCGGCACACTTAAAAGAATCCAGAGCCAGTTTCCAGGGTTGGCTTGCTTTGTAATAAAATAACCTTTGCATTTTATCCTGTTGGTAAATTTATGCAAGGAGTTTATTGCTCACTGCCACTTGTGTTTATTCATCACTCGGGCTTCTATTTGTTTGCCATGTGTAGTCATAGATGTTTGCAGGGTAAATGGTATACACAGCAATAACTTGCGTTAATAATACTTTTGTAACCCATGCTAGTGAAAAGATTATCATTTGCACTCACAGTGAATGTATTTTAAAATAATGATTATTATTTGCAAGATACCGTTGTATGGTTAACCTGGATACGATAGTCTTGGTCATTTTGCACCTTATAACTTATCATGCGTGAATGGCAGATACCTTCAAGCAATCGGGTGACATTCTCGTCTCTTTTGCGATTTTGTTATCTGACATAAGCGATACACACTACAGTATGGATGCAAATGCCAGCCGGTATCCGCTACATATACGGAGTTAGTGATATATTTTTTTCTTTAATAAATTTTGCATGATGAAAAAAGAAGGGATAGATGATAACAATGCAAGGTTAGTTTCTTTCATTTTATTTTCAAATAAGTGTTTATCTATTTCATTGTATCGTGCCGGGGGGGGGTACAAATTCAACAAAATTATTTCATTATTTGTATGGAATAATGGAGCAAATATGATTGATGATATTGACTAATACTGACAAGCTTTCAGTTTACATGTGCACACAATAAGGCTATCAACTTGAACAATAAAAACAAAATAAAATTAACTGGTAAAAGCTTCATATTGCAGTAACTAAACACTGACAAAAGGCTCAGCATTATTCTCTCTCTCTCTCTCTCTCTCTCTCTCTCTCATGTATAATCGAGTGTGTATTATATGCAGCAGTGTTACAACCTGAAGCCTAAAATTAAATATATTTGTTATAGTGTCTCATGTATGTTTAGAAAAATGTATACATATTCTGTAGAACATTATCTGTTAAGTATTATTGTTTTATAAATCAGTATTGATAATTTGACCGGAAGACTTAACTTGAGAATGTCGTTGTGAAGATGCATGTTTTTTTTAAGCATAAAAAAATAAAAAATAAATGTATATAAATATTTTAATTGGAATGAGCAACAGTGTATCCCCCAGGGGTGTAAAACTGAGGGTAAAAAAAAAAATACTTGGTGTCAGAACTGGGGGTCAAATAAAAAATGGGGTGGTTCAAAAATGTACTGACAAATTTTCACCTGATCCATACCTTTTCAGCTGAAATAGGATATTGCAACTGGCACAACATTCTCTCTCTCTCTCTCTCTCTCTCTCTCTCTCTCTCTAAAGATACAAATAAACCAACACACACAATTAACACAAAAATGCATTGTCCATTCAAAGGATAATTTTATTAGTTCATTTTCCTTTTAGTTTAAAGTCATACTTTTAACAGTCTCTTTATAATCTTTTTGTAGCAATATTATAGACCAACACATATAAGCCAATACAAAAAGCCAAATAAATCTTTTTAACCAAATGACAGTTAATTTACTGCCTGTCATAAAATGGGTACTACAGTAAAACCTGTTACGAGAGACCGCCCCTTCTGCCAACAAAAAGCGGTCTCTCAAGACAGGTGGTCTTTCATAGCAGGTTTGTACAAAAATACTAGTTTCCAAGGTCCAGTTTCAGAACAATTTCAAGAAAAATAACCACAATCACTGTACATGTATTCTATTCTTTATTAGTAGTTGTTGCTAAAATATTGTATGCATTCATCTAAAAACAAAATTATATTGTAATAAAGATATACTTCTATCATTAAACATGAAATCACATTTACATTTGAAGATCACAGATTTTAGCATATGAAATCGTTTCTGAATTATTTGTTTTCCTTAATAACAACCTAAATTTGTTTTACCAACGTTTAAACCGCGTTTTTGCAAGTGGTCTGCGCTTTTTCACTTCTTTCAGTTACAATAATTATTTTCTCCAGCATTAAAATTGTCTCTTTTTAGTTGGGAGGTTCGTCCATTGTTATTAAAATTCTAGGTGTTAAAATTATTATTGCTCAGTTGTAATATCGAACGTAAAGACTGTGGCTGTGGGAAAATATGAAAAATCTATACATGTGCATTGCATATCTAACAATTAATAAATATAAAAAAGAAAAAAAAAAAAACCCGACCGATTATCTCATCCAGAAACAGGACCATTTACTCAGTGAAAAAAGTCAAAGGCTTCATTAAAAGATGACATAGAGGGATTAACTCTATAAGCAAAGTGTGTAACCCGGTCGCAGCAACTTGAATAGATGACAGTTTTGTGATTGGGATGTCATCACTTAACATGGGGGGAGGGAACAAACATCACAAGTCTTGAGCACTATCAATCGAATCCCGCAAATGATTCTCTCTTGCTGGTTTAATAGACAATGACCTTATTCACCCCCGGCAATACCGATTAACTCGAGACAAACAATACACCCGACCACTACGTCAACTTTGACACTTCAACGGCATTTCATGACAGTACATTAGCCTGGTTTACAGACTATAGCATCTATCACCGGTAGCAACAATCCTTTTTTAAATATTCTTTTGATATTTGTTTTTGATCAGAACAATCGATACTAATCAAGCGGTCGTTGTAATAATTGATTACATAAAGGTCACTGGTGTCTGTCTGTTCTCGCGATACAGTCGTCATAGGGATGCCATGTCCTACAACGGCTGGGAAGCAAGTTAAGTGCGGGAATAATTAGTCTGGTTCCCTGCTCTGTATGCTTTCTGCGTTCCTCACCCCAATACGAATAACGGAGAACAACACAGGGAGCATACGAAGCAGGGAACCAGGCTAGGAAATAATCTACATATACTTTAGTCTGGTTTAAGACTGGAACTTTAAATCATTATAAACCTAGCTAAAAACAAAGTCAGAGATCGGTAGCCAGCCTATTTTTTATTTGTATTTATTTATTTTTTTTATATTTAGAACGGTATGAGCGGTCGTTTCTTACAGGGATTAAATAAAGGTTGGTGGAGTTTATCCTCGTTTTTTTTGTGATGCGGTCGTTCATAGCAGTGTCAAATGCATATTTTGCCAAGAAATCGTGGTCGCTGGTCGCGTTCAGCAGGTGGTCGCTCATAGCAGAGCGTTTATATAATAAAATCGATCCGTGCATTACGATTGTGGTCGTACATGACAGGTGGTCGCTCATAGCAGAGGTCGCTCATGCCAGGTTCTATTGTATCAAATGATTCATCTTCTCTTTAATAAGTTACACTTGAACTTTTAAATCTTTCTTTCATTGCAGCAAAGTTAACAAAATCTGCAGCGACCCCCTGAATTTGTAATCCAAATAATGGATTTGTCTCTGCAGGTTTACTTATCTCTTGTTGTGAAAGAATGTCTTCGGTGATAATGTGTTCAAAAGATATCTTATGGTGAACAAGGGCAGATTTTTAAAATTCTTAAACGCTGTCACGAAAGGATTATTCACTTGTGCAGTCTTCGCAATCACGAGATCAGAAGTCACACCGGTAATCCCAATGGACGTGCCGTATTCCAGTCAAGGGATTTATTTTCTCCATTTTTCATTAAAGTCAGATCCACAGTTACTCTTTTGTGTTCAGCTTCTCTCACTTTCTTCGCTAATGATTCTTAGTGCACGCCGTTTTAAACAGGAGATCACATTTTAGTGCAACAAGCATTGAGGTTAAACATCTGGACAATATCCTGCTGAGCTCGATGGAAATTGCGTGAGAGCTTGCGAGATATGGGGAAGCTACTCTGTCATAACATTGTCTATGCTAGTCTGGTTCTCTGCTTCGTATGCTCCATATAGCAGAGTGCAATGCAGGGAGCATACGAAACAGGGAACCAGACTATGCCTTTGCTCGAAGTATACACGATGCCATCCCTAATCCAATGCATTGGATATTAAATAAATCCTGATTGCATTTTGCAAATCCTTTGCGTTAAAAAAACGCACAGCAAAAAATCGTGTGTGTCAATTTTCTCAAGCGTGCGTCCCTGACGCACAAATGTGTGTAAAGGGAAACATTGGAGCAAGATACGTCGGTTTGTGTTTTCTCTCATATATATTGTACGTTACGAAGTTTGATTATTTTCTTTTAAAAACTATCAACATAGTTTAGTTTGTTTAAGTTTGTTTTGTTTTTTCCTAAAACCTATTCTATTTTACAACCTATAAAAATCGTCAAGAACATTGTTTTGCATAGTAACTCTTGCATGATATCTATTTGTTGTTTGAAGAAAAAGAACTTGTTCAAACTATTGTTAAGTTGGGCCGAATTGCCTTTTAAGTTGGGCTGAATTGTCTTGACTAAAATCCAGCATAAATGGTACAACTTTCCCATCCCTCACCCTATTTGATCCCACACCACTGTTTTTCTTGGTAAACAGGGTCTTTCAGAGAAAGAACCCTTTTGTCTGATCATCACTCTTTGATTACATCCATATGCAACACAGTGCACCATATTTGTTATACAAAAGCACAATCATAAGATATATCACATAGACATTTATGTGGGGAAATTGAACACTTGAATGGCTAGGTTGAATAGAAGGAATAAATGTACGTCATATCTGTTTTTGGCACGCGGAAACTGATGATTTTTATTGAGATTGCCAAATAATTTTTTCATTTGAAAAAGCTGATTTTTAAGTCTAATTAAACATTTTTATGGTGTGTATACATGACAGATACAGTATAGGTGGCCAGTGATGGTTTGTCAGTGTAAACCAAAGATTTGTTATGTAACATTGGATAGAATCCAGTGCATCTTATATCCATGTAGCAACCACAGTCATTTTTCTGGTATTGAAATAACTGCAAACACTTGATTTCTTAATATAGATCTGTTTAACAGCATTCCAAAACAGTTTCATTTTTTAAAATATCTCTATTAGAAAAAAGTTATGCAACTTTCAAGTTCCAAAATATTTACAAATTTCTAGAATTTGTGTCTTATATAACTGTATTCAGATTATGTGGCAGTCATGGAACCGAACTAAAATGTTCTTTCCATAAAAAATGTTATAACTTTCTTTTTTGTTGAGATATTATCAAATTTGATATTCTGATTGCATTTTTCCTGCTGAATTCAATGTTCTCATTAAATCTGTTGTCCAACTTCAATATTTTCATTTATAAATGAAAAGCATATAAACATTTCACATCTTTTATGACAGTAAACTTAATACAAATATATCACATCAGCAATAGTTCATATGTAAAATAACTTCGAAAACAACAAAAATGCAATGTTTATTCATAATTGTCATTGAAACAATGTTACAAGACCTAGTTTCAAACATACTGTGATGTTAAACAATGTCACTTAGAACTAACATTTCAATATCATATACATGCAAAAAATGTATCACTTTCAGACTTTGTATTTTTTTGTTTTGTATTTTGAAAACATTATTGATCCTATCAAATGTTAACAATGCATTGGGAATTTAAGAACCCACTTTAAGTGGGCGTATAGTTAATTTGCTATGCTCGTCAAAGTAAAAAAAAAATAATAAAAATTTTTTTTTTTAAAAATGTTAACCGTTAAAGTGCTATACTGTTCTGCAGTACAAGATCCCTCAGTGATGAATTGTTTGGGGAAAAAAAGAAGAAGACGGCATAGTTTTGAAATTGCATGTATTTCAATAAATATACACAACAGATACACAAACCCTATATGAAAAATGATGGTGAATGTCAAAACTTTAAGATTAGCATCAAGGCACATGTGTAAGTTTAACATATTTGCATGTACAGGTGCAAATACAGGTAAAATGACAAGTTACCGTTGTATTTCATCTGTATTTTTGTTTGTTTTTGAATGGAAAGGTTCAAATATATGAAAGAAATATATTCTTTAGTAGTTCGAACAATGTACATGTACCTGTTATGTCTGTTACAATGTTATATCTAAATTGTGAAAATCACAGGTAAAGAAACGGTAACAGTTTTATAAGCATCCACTCCATGAATGTTAGAGGTAAGTTTAGACCCCAAGAGTCCGTAATAAATGTTCATGAAAAATTTTCAGTTCTTATTTGTTCTACTATATTTGTATTAAAAAAAGTCTCAGATAGTCCATAGGTTCATAATTTGCCATCTCGACATTTAATTTTGAAATACCAGTGAATGGGTGGTTGACAGGCACGCCATCTTATCTCGTCCAGCCAGCATGTACATCAGACTCCAGTTCCACATCAATTTTTGGCTCAAAATTACTCATGGGCATTTCCATCAACACTTGGCCAGCTCCAATAATTTCATCCTCCTCAAATCCTTCAAAATCACTGTCATCATTGTAATCAGAAGCCAGTATTTGTTGCAAGAGATCACCATTGTATTCAGCGTCAGCCATTTTAATTTTTTTCTAGGTACCACGTGCTCAAAAGCGAGTATTTGTAAAACTTCTTTGCTAAATACATAGTAAAGTACAACAGAATGCTCATTCCGGGCCTCTATAAACCAATCAAATATAGTTTTACAAGCAGTCATGGCAAGTTGAAGTAATAGGATGCGTACATTGTTGCTTACCTGGAAAACGACTTAAGTCGTGACAAGCGCTACAAGACCTTAACCGACGTCGTGACTAATGTCGCGACTAGCACTTTAAGGGTTAATACCGAAATTTTGCATTCGTCTGATAGTGATGCGATTTTTTTTCTCATTATTTCATCAATGTCCCATTACTATATTTAAACAAATGCAATAACATAATGAATATAAGGTTGAACATAATTTAAAATCAATTACCGTTTGTCAGTTCGGATATTTACAGCATCGACAACTTGAGCCTATTTATAGTAGTCGAAACTCTACGCTTTGCGTGCGCATTTTTAGCGACTGTATACTGTCTAAATTGTACAACAAGCGTTAATATGATATAAACTATAAAAACAATTCATCTTGCCATGTTCTTCTGGCACACCAATTTGTACGAAATTAATAATAAGTTTAGTTTTGGAACATCAGTTGTAGAAAACTTGACATCGTTATCAGCTGTTAGAAAATTCAAATATGGTGGACAATGTCGACACGGGGAGATTCAAATGTTTTACAAATTCGATGCTTGTTGCAGTTGGTTTATAAACGTTTCCGATATATGAATTTGGTATCAAAATAAAGCTTGGAATATGCCAGTTGTGATGATATATGATGTATTTATATAAATTGCCAAACTTTTGGTCAGATCTGCGTGAAGTTTGAGGGATTATTTCTTCATGTAGGAATATCATAGGAAGGTGCTACAACCACTGACCGAATTGTTTACATCTCCTCTGATTGGATTGAAAATTTCATGAATATTCATGAAGTTTTAATAACCCGCAATTTGTAACAAAGAAGAGAGGTGTCACGCAACCCCGGCATGATCAATGCTTATTACTGATGACGCGTGAAATCTGTTACTTTCGATGATTATAAAGTAATAATTCCATTAATATTGCGTCAAATATAAAAAGAAAACATGCCCATTATAGATAATTTTATTAGCTTTTACAATATATACAATGTGTTGCAATCAGATGACATGTATTGATGCTGCAATGAAAATTCTACACTTGGTCAACAATTTCATCAGATTTCCAGGTAAACTGACGCCTTGTCCATGTTAGACTGGGGTTGCTAATCCATGTTTGTGGTTTCTTTTCATCGTGCCTTTGAATTTCTCCTGTCCAAACCCAAGATTTTATATACAAGTTTAAACTGCCAACAATGTTGTCAGCCAGAAAATTACCAGGTGGTATATTTTATTGCCAGTAAGGAAAAATAATCACTATTTGCGACATTGGCAAAGCCCCGCATGATAACTGAATAAACTTTTTAAATGTTATTTTTTTGTACTTTCAAGAAGAATATATTTTGTGTGCAAGAAAAATACATGTATATGAAATTTCAAGAGTCACACCATGATGGTCTTGCATTTGAATTCATTCGCTGTCTCTTCCCCAAAATAATTATAAACTTTTTACAAATTATTTTTCTTACTTGTAACAAGAAAAAAAGATTTTTTCACGCACAAGAAAAATACATGTATATGAAAGTTTGGGAGCCACACTATGATCATGTTATATCCGAATTTGTTGTCATAACAGAGCCTGATATCGCTGGGTCACACTAAATATAGTGGATAGCAGTGCTTGCTTAAAAGCAGAATTTTGAATCACTGTTGATGCATGGTATATGTATACTGTTGATATATATATGTTAGTGGTAGGGATAGATTTATTGATAATAATACTTGCCTTTTGCTATTGCTAGATTCCCACCATCCACCCTATTCTGATTTCCCTAAAGTCTCTAAAAGGGGACAGCTACTTTGCATAGGCCTATCACATGGGTTACAGACTGGGTCTGTGTTCTTTTAGTTCTTGACTTTATGTACCTTTGTATCTAATGGGAGGATAGAATTTTCTTATGTAGATGAGGGTAATTTCCCTCCTAGTAAGGCAAGCAGTGTAATAGTGACGGGTAATTGTTTTATCATTAAAATTATTCCCCACCCCACCCAGTGCCTGGAAAATCCCATTTTGATACCACATGATTTTGAAGAATGTCATTATTTTCAATAACAGATACACCTTGACTTTCCACCTCACCATAACTTTCCAGATATCAGATAAGGTGGAAAAGATTATACGAAATGCAGTGCTGTTCCATGTTTTAATCATAAAGAGAATTGGCAAAACACTTAATAGCTTTATGTGATACACAGAATGTAAGTCATTGTTTTATAGCAATGAGATAAAAGGACTTTCTTTTAAAATTAAATTTGAAACACAACTCCCAAAATCTAGAAATGGTTTTCTGGTTTGTGACATAGAATTTTATTAAGTATTCCATAAATTAAATTGCCTGAACCACAGTATAACTGATCTAAACAGGTGTAAAGTACATGCAGTCCTTATATTGTATTACCTGTTATAGACCAGCTAAATAAATCCAGTATTGGTGGAGTTTCATTCAGAGATAATTTGATTTCCTATTAAAGAGTGATATTTCACCAAGACCAACGTGTCCTGAATATAATACAAATGCATATGGGAAAGAAGTTAAAATGAAAATAGATTTCTTTCTTCATACAAATCCTTTGTGTGAAATTGCTGTCTTGCATTGCATTTGTGGTACATGCTGTATCATAACTTTGTGTCGGGTTTATTTTACAGACACTTTGTACCACATTTTTAATATGGGGCAAAAACGCAGCTATATATTTAATAATAATACCATCTGGGGCAAGAAAATTATACCCCAAATTGGAAAAGCTATTTCTGGTGTGACCAATTTGACTACATTCTTCATATGGCCACCACAAAAGCCATAATAAAACTCTCATTGCTACTCTTCCTGAAGGGATATCTAATGGGTCCTAAATGAAAATGGTGCTGATCTGATGTCCATTATGTTCACCATAGTGGTCATCTTGATAATCTTGTTATTGCATCTCTTCCTGGATGCATAGACATGTCAACATGGGGTTAGTGGTAAAAGACTTCTTGTGATGTCTTCTTGGTACTAAACAAAAATGGTGTGATCTGTTGTGTAGTATCGCTGCACAGCAACCATTTTGAAAATTTTGATATTACAACTCCTGAATGGATGGTCATATCAACATGGAGTTCTGAAAGACTTCTTGTTATATCCAGTTGCTCCTAAATGAAAAATAGTGCTGATCTTGGGTCCAAAATGGCCACAACAGTGAAAAGGCAGCCATCTTTAAAATCTAAATTTTCTTGTTATTTTGGCATGGGGCTTTCATCAAAAGACATGTAAGGTGCTTGAATAAATATGGTGCCAGTGTGACAACCAATATGGCCACTACACATAGGCCATCTTAAAATTCTTATTGCCACTCCGAAGAATTGGATGGTCATATCAACATGAGATTATCAATGAAAAACTGTTTATGATATCCTTTTTGAAGGGAAACAATGCTCAGTTTCTACTATTAAGGGATATCAAGCAGTCCTTTCCAATACCTTTTTCTAAAGTCCTGGCCTAATGGACAGATTCTCACTTAGCAGACCTGATAAGGTATTTTTAGCTGCAAAGACCAGTGTCTCGTTCACTAATGTCTACATGGAATCTTTTTTTGAACCTTTTGTGTGTGGCTTTCTTCGAGACACTTACACAAAACAGTTTTCATGTTAGCCTTTGTGTCTGCGAAATGAAGAAGTGAGCTTAATGCCCTATTCACAAAGTAGATCTGTATCGGGTCCAATGGGAATTGTACATCTGAGTCTCCTTTGCCTATCGGGTTTTTCAGGAAAACGACCAGCTTCCATAAGTTGCCCCATTCTTCAGTTTAAGTTGTATCTGTAGTGCAGACGATCAAGATAGACTTTTTTGTCAAGTTAGGACATCACTTTTATTTTTTTGCTGTCTTTAAAGGGAGAAGGAATGGTAGAAAGCATCGTTTCCTCTCCATTAACCCTTTAGCTACTACAGCTGTTGTGCAGTTTCACTACTGCTGAGTGCTATCATATCAGTTACTGAGACTACTGAGGCTGGTTGCTAGCCTGAATACTAGAGCATCATCATGGCTGACTACAGAAACTGACAATAAAAACATGGTTACATTTATTTTCGTTATTTCATTACTCTTTGCTGGATTTCAGTGAAATAAAAAACAGCTTACCTTGTATAGTGTCTGTTATTCATATCTTTCCACTTTATATACTCCTACATCCCATCATACAAGAAATCCCAGTCATGTAAACTGTTTTGAATCCCACAAAATAAACCCAATATTTATATATGTACATATGAAAACATGAATGAAATCCACACTCTAATTACAAAGTTGAAAGTGGTACCTCTCGAATTACAAAGTTGAAAGTGGTACTTCTGAAAACAGTCATTATCCACACATAAATGTACTTGGCATTGTTTGCATCCTATGAAAACTTCATGTCTCCTCCCTTTCCTTACACACATCTTGTATATTCCAAGATATGCCTACATCTCCGTGATGCTGGTTTCATACCATTTCAGGTCTTGCTTTTGGTCCCCCATTTTCTTAGCATAATCGTTTGTTTCTTTCACAAGCTCTTCCACCAGACATTCAGGAAAAAACTTGAGAAAAAAATCTTTCTCATTGCTTAGTGGTCCAAGCTCGATTGTTGAACCAACATGAGAATCAAAATCATTGATCTCGAACACTGCGAGGTCATCACTCCATTGTGCAAGTGGGACTATGTCATCCTCGTCATCCGATTCAAAATCACTTACATCTGGTGTTGAAACGGGACTAACATCAATATCTGATCCATTTTGTAAGAATGATCCATTGAACTCTTTGATATCGCTTGCACTGAACCCTTCAAAGTCGCTCATCGGAATCCATCTTTGTTTATCTCAACTACGTGTTTCATAAATTGCAGGAAAGCCCTTCCTGTGTGTCTAAATTTAATCTCTCAGCTTTCAGACTTGTATCAAAATGTTGAATAAACAGTTCTCTCATTGGTTATGATAATCAAAAATATGTAAACTTTAGTACTTTCAACCAATCAACGTTTAGTTAACATAGCAGTCACGTCCACATAGATGCAGCACGGGTTTCGAGTACTGCTGAACTATAGGCACATAAGCGACACTGGGGTAGTAAACGAGGCTTATTGACACTGTATATTTGCATCAGTGGGGTTCAGGAGCTATTTACAGGTGACGCTTAGATGCGGCAGTCATAGCTAAGGGTTAAGGCTTCAACCATTTTTAGGTGGATTGTTTTAACTATCAAGAGAGCCTCATGGACCTATCTAACTCTATCTTTGGAGGGCGTGATGAAGGCCATATTTCAGTGCTCTCACACTACTTTCTCCTTTCGCCCGTGATCGTTAGCCCACCAGAGCAATGGCATTTTCTCACTGGGTTCAGTTGTCATCAGTCAGAAGTGGCTCATGCAGATTCCATCCCTAAGTAGACTACTCTGCAGTGAGAGTGTGTATTCCTTGTGTTTGTTTTGTTGTTTTTTTATTTGCCACTTGTGGGTTCATTAGCCTGACACCAAACTGACAAATTTAGCTACACAGTAACAGCAGGTGTGGTATTACTGAGATTAAAATGTAGCTGTTGGGAGGAGGTAAACTGATTTTATCAATGCAATACAGTGGTCTGGAATCTTGAAGTTGACCGTAATGGAATGATGAATTTTCATTATACGGTCAGGGTATTTTCCTCATAGAAACGTCCCAGCTCTGCATTTGCAACAGGTATGTATTACATCTTTAAAATTGGGTCTGATCCCCAAAATCCCCCCTACATTTTGAATTTTAAAAAATCATGGGTCCAATTTGACCAAATTTAGCAGTGCGTTGAGGCACAGACAGCTTCAAATACACACACAAACATACGTACACACACATACATATATATCAGACTTGTTTACCCGTCCATATTTTACCGTGTTTGTACGGAATAAAGCCCATCCGTACCATCATACGGTCATTGATATGAAAATAAGATTTGAGGTTGCATTTATTTAGTAAGTTTTTTAAAATTAATTTTTAAGCGGTTTTTTTAATTCCGTTTCCTTTCGTTGTATCGTCTCTTCGGTCCGCATCCGCAATCTGTCACGTCAGTGATTTTAACATTCTCAGCATCCGGTTGTTTAAACAAAGAAAATGTTGCCGACAAGAAAGTTTCAGCACATAACTGATGATGAAAATAGAAAATCTAAACATAGAAAGCAGCATTTTCTACCAGTTTATAATACTCTGTGGCCATGCCTTAAACCATCGTCTAAAGGACATTTTGTGCTCTGCACTGTTTGCAACTTAAGACTTTTCCTGTGCACATGGTGGAAGGAATGACTGTTCACGGCACGTGGAATCGGAAAATCATACAAAATTGGAATCTTTAGTGAAGGGAAATGGACATATTTTGTCAGTGATGAAGGGAAAGGAAGTTAGTGATCAACACATACTTCATAAGCAAATAACACGTGCTGAGGTGATTCAGTGTGAGTTGATCGTAAATATGAATTTGTCGTTGAGCACAGCTGACAAGTTAAAATGTTAAAGATCAGAGATTCTCACTAGGCAGTCAGACCATTGAGGCTCTATTGGTCCTGAAGTCAAAACCAAAGAATTTTACCAAAGAGTGGACAGATGACCAGCTGAATAGGATAAAGAGTGCCTATTATGTTGCCATTAAAAAACCATAGACTAAGCCTTCATTAAAATATTAATTCCAAGTGGATCAGTTTAATATTGTTGACAAACTTTGTACATAATAATATATGGAGCTAATTTCCATTCTATTAAATGTTGACAAAGCTGATACTAGATCTTGCGAAATAAGCAAGATTTCCTTCACCTATCTAGATGAAGTTGTTATTTTCTGAGTGGATGGGTGGTAACAGTGTTTGTCATAATGTTTTATATTAAGTCTTCCTTAACCATGTAAAATGTAGAGAATTGGCTTTAAAATGTTAGGATATGTGTGAAGCTGAGAAAACATATTTTCATGAGAAAGTTACGGAGGTAAATAATGGAATGAATTTGGATGTGTGGAGGTATTCTTTTGGTTTTTATTACTATAATATAAACAGGATTTTTAAGTCGGTGGTGTTCAATTTCTGCAGATTTTGCCTTGAAACACAGAATTGCCTGAATACCAGTGTCTTTACAAGTTAGAAGTTATTTACAGAATATTGTATAGTCAGTATGTTGTGCAATACTACATAATGGTAATTATAGTGTATTGATATTGTCTACTATTTGTGTGTTGTTTCACAGGTGATGTGTGTTGTGTTACAGTGTTAGAAACGCTGAATGAAAATACTGACTGCCTTCCAAAAATACTGATAGACATTGCTTAAAATACAAGAAAATGTATGGGTAAACAGGTCTGATATACACATACACACACACACACACACACACACACACACGTACACTCACACGATACCTCCCGCCCAATAACTCGTGAACCCGCTTTTAAGGCAGGATCAGACATGGACCCCATTTCTTAAACAAAAAATATTAATCCTATTTGTTGAACTTGAAGAAAATAGCGATCAAAATTGGTTAGTGAAACCTCGATATATCGCTTGTTTTATCGTCAAAAACGGTAGATTGGACCTGGACAAATTGATCAACATTATGAAATTGTCAACTGTTAAATGAGAAGTCGTATATTTTGTTACATGTTCTTTCCAAACAACCTTCTTAGTACACTGTATAACAATATTCAACGAAATTTTGGTAATGAAAATGTCACTTCCACCTGCTGGAGGCATTACTTTAATAAATAGATATCAATTAAATAATTTTTATCAAGCAAAATTTGTCTTTTAGTTTAGTTTAAGTGTAATCATCATAAATGCAATAATCATCATAAATGCAGTGTGCCCACTTGTATTCAAACAAAATGCTTCAATTGACCGTAACGGCTGTGTCCACGAGCGTTTTGCCAAGAACTTAAGTGCCAGCCGTGTTTTGATATCTGACTTAAAGTATTTGTTGTATGGTTGCACTGAATTAAAAGCTGGCCTCTTTTGTATTATGATGATACTTGCAGTTTTTTGTATAAAATAAAGGAGGTTGAATAAAAGTAAAGTTAAAAGGCATGCAAATCCTGCATGTGTAAGATCTAGCTACCCCGGTCATAAATTGGTTGATCTCGTTCCAACTGATCAATCGAACACAGTTATAACTATTATTGTGTTCGTAATATAATTAAACTATCTTAAATTAACCTACTCATTCGTAAATGTTGTCAAAGATAGCAAGACCAAAAAGCGAAATGAATACTTTTGTCAGACAAGAGCTTTGTTTCAGATAGGATCATTGTGGAGAAGCATTTCAGAGAATTACTTAACCCTTTACCTCATAGAGTGTATGGCTTTTTAGCCCTTCAATACGCATGTAGCAAAGTTGCCCAGTGCAGTGCGCTATGAATAGAACACCTGTTACCTATTCTACTCCATACCCGTAGGCCTGTTAAGCAGTGAAGTATATGTTATGTTCAATAGCAATTTTAACCATTTTACGTTTTTGGTACACATATATTATGTATGGAAAGATTTAAGAGCAAAATCCGATTGTTATAGCTGTATAATTATTTTGCACAGAAATTTATTTATGTGCTTTAAAAACTTGAGAGAACTCGTTCACTGTCAAGTCCGTGAAGCCGTGTGACCAACCGTAGCTGCCATTTCTCATACTCGAAATTTACAAGTTCTTTGCGTCAACATCACTAAATCAGCTGAATTTGATCATTTATAAAAACTAATGGCTTCCTATATCAGTATCAGAGCCTTTACCTAAGCTTTCATAGTTGTGATTCTAATCGTGAAAACTCGTCAGTACAGAACGATATCCGTGACCTCCATTTTGGAGAGTGGAGAATATGACCCAGTTACTTTAAATAGCAATTTCGATCAGAGCATAAACAGTTATCACGTGATCTGACGTAATGATCATTCACACCAATGAATGTAGTATCTAATAGGGTTTTTTCCCCGAAGGTGGCGCTACGAAAACCTGTTCAAAATGGCTGACATTTACAGCAGGTGTCAAAAGGCGCTTCCATGAGAATGGGGTAGAGGTGTCCAGAGGCGCTTACATGTGAATCGGGTAGAGGCTTCCAAAGGCACTTGCATGCGAATGGAGTAGAGGCACTTGCATGAGGTAAAGGGTTAATTGGCACTTTGAGATATCCTTAAAAATGACAATAAGTATCACTGATATTTACATTGAAATCATGGCATCAGTATGTTACTAAATGAGCAATAAAAAAATTGTTTTGACATGGACGATTGTTTCACGAAATGCCACTGGTTTATGGAGAAAGGAATCTTGTTTCAAGGTGTATCAGCAGCTAGTCTGGTCTTTGTTTTGTAGATTCCCTGCTTTGAATTTTGTAGCTGTTAATGAGGCAGGAAACCAGACTAATCAACAACAACAAAAAGCTATAATGTAATACACAGATGTTCTTTCGTACACGTGAATGTTGTTTGAAACCGGTTGGAATAATGTTTACGATCTTTCAGATGTTGTGCATCTTGAAAATAAATGTAATTTATACAGAATAACAGACAACTTCATTAGATAAAGAGCTTTATTGAAAAGTATTCTTGACGCAATTGTAAAATGAGTTGCCAGCTGTTAAACAGCACATTTACTCACCCCGCCCAATACTGAGGATGTGAACACTGTAGAGTCCAGGTTTATAAAATAAGTTTGATCATAACTCTCACATAAACTTGTATGATCAAGATCTTCTTTGATCCTTATTGCAAGCAACAGTTGTGCGTATTAATGAGATGACGTTGCATCTGATCAGCTGAACATATTACCACTAGAGGCAATATTTCAGATTAGATTTCCATAGTTTATATTCGTGTCTTTTACTTATAACACTTGTGGAATGTCAGGAGAGTCTTTTTTTTTTAAATTTCATGTTTTCATGTTCTACTTGCCAGTTTTTGATTAGAAAGTGAGGGAAGTAACCTGTGGTAAGGACTTGGGATAACAGTTTTGGGTTTATGCAGAGTTCTTCCCCTTGCAAAAAAATTTAAAAGAGAATTAGAATATAAAATTGAAATAATTTAGTAAAATAAGACATACAGGAAAGGAAAATAAAGCACATAAGGGATATTATAAATGAATTGTAATTTAAACTGAAGAAGCATATTCAAGCAACACAGCAGGTAGCACCAGTTGATAATAATTTGACAATATAATTATATTTACAAGATTGATTTATAATGCGGCCACTATCTTATAGCTCTAGGAACCCAAATAACTTAATGATGTCCAACATCCTTCCATCTGTTAGCACAAGTTCATTATTGCTATTCCTCCTAAACCACTTAGAGGATTGTCTGAAAACTTGTGTACACAAGTTTGTGCCATGTTCTAAATGAAATGTTTTCTGCTGAGATGTACATTATGGCTCCCACAGTAACTCTTCAAAATCTTGTTATCACTACTTCAGAATGGTCATATCAAGGGATTTTCTAAAAGATTTCTTGTGATGTTTAAAATGGTTCTGCTGGGATATCCACTATGACTGCCACTTCGGATGTCATAAAAGAAGGAAGTATATTTTCATGTAATCCTTTTTCCTACAGCATCATTTCCAGTTCAGATTGTATTAAGCAGTCAGTTTAAAAAAAAAAAGAAAAGAATGCAAAATAAAAATCTGACTGATGTTACTACCATCATGTTAGGACTGAAAGATTTCTAATGATATCTTCTACTTGGTATGCAATGTAAATGATGCCATTCTGATTACAGAATGAATAACAATCTTAGGATCTTGTTATAGCTACTCCTGAATTGAAAGTTGTATCGACATGGGTTTTACATCAGAAGATTTTTTTAAATGTCTTGTCTAGTAGTTCCAAATAAAAATGATGTCACTCTGACATTCAGTAGGGCCACCATACTGGCCAGCCTGTAAATTTTCTTACTGCTACATGGAGGATCATTTTAACATTAGGTTTTCACCAAAAGACTTCTTATGATGATTTGTTGGCCCTAAATGAAAATAACATCAGACATTCAGTATGGCCACCATGACTGCTATCTTGAAAATCTTGTTATGACTAATAAATGGAAAGTTGTATTGACATGGGTTTTATTAAGATGACATCTTCTAATGTTTGCTTGATAAATGGTACCAATCTGACATTTATTATGTCTAATTTGGATGGTATCAACACTCCACAAATGGTCTTTTCTTAGAGCATGTTTTTTTGTGGGATTCCTTTCCCTTCTGTTGTTTCATATTTGTGTTTACAAACCACATGGATCTCTTCTAATGATATACTACTAGAGAAAGTCTGGCCTAATGATTATAGATTATATTAAAAAAAAATTTACCCTTTATTTCATGAATATTACCTTTTTACCTTTATTTCTGAACCATCTGAATTTTTGTAACATCATTACTATTTATCTTGCATAGTTGTTTTTTATTTTTATTTTGAAGGGTTTGTCATTCCAGGGACTTTACTGACATTGTTTTGTCATTGCATTTTATTAGTTTATAACCATGATTATGGTGATTTGCATTTAAACCACATGTACACACACACACACACACACACAAATGTGCATGAGCATTTGTTGGTGTTTATTTATATATGGTCATTGCCCCATGGAAGGTAACCAGAAACTGATTGTTCATGTCATTACATGTCATGTAACCTCATCAGTGTATATATATATATATATATATATATATATATATTCAGAACTGCTCTGAATGGTCTTTCAAAATCTGCATCCGTATGGAACATCAGTTAAATTATTTGAAGATATTTTGCTCATTGTTGGTTGTCATAATGTGGCTTTGGTGACAATAGCTGACGCTCTCCTATCAATATAACCTTTGTGTAATAGACAGCCACAGATTATAAATATGAAATGATAATCTTCATAAGGTAACATTTCACACATTGATGTAAAATACACATGTAAGTTGAGGAGTTCAGATACATTCTTTGTTAAGAGCAGAGATATCATGCATTTTGAGAAGTATAGTATTTTGTGGAAGCTTACCGTATATGCTTGCTTATAACAAAAAATATCATAATGTGCCTGCAGACCAGGGTCTTGTTTGTTCTACTGATTAATGAAGCATAAACTATGAAAACGTCATTTGTATCTTGTATTTCACTTCATAGTTACATCCCTTTGTTTTTTTTGTTTTTTTCCTGTGAAATTCCACCCACCCACCCCAATTTGTAAAATCTTTTTTTTATTTTTTTATTTAAGTTTGGCAATCAAAAATAAGGTCAGTTAGGTAACCAGAACCACACATATTTTATTTGTTGCTCAATCACAGAGCCACCACATTTCCAGATGCCTTTAGTAGAATGTTGTAACATGTGGGAGGGCTTGTCATATAAACAAAAAATGAGCTTACTTAGATTTAAAAAAAAGTGCTTCCTATTGCACTGGTTTTAAAATTAGAGTAGATAGGTAATTTTTTTTTTTTTTTCTTTAACTTAAACATTTATATATATATATATATATATATATATATATATATATATATATATATATATATATATATATATATATAGTGTACTAAGCCCTTGAAATACTGGGCAAAACTGGCTCAGTTGGATGAACAAATCAGTTCTGGGAAGTTTTTTTAAAAAATTGTTGTCGGGGGGGGAAGAAAGGGCTAGGTTTTGGCAACAAAAATGGATGTTCAGCTGATCAGAAACTTGGTATGGGGAGGGAGAGCCTTACCCAAGTACGCTGTAGAAGTATTGTCAGCTATAAGTTCTGGTATGCATTTGAATTGGACATGTTACTTTAATAAACTACTGATCTTTTGACATTATTCGAGTGGAATGGAAACAATGTGGGCTCATATTATCTTATTCTGATGGTACCTTTAACCCTTTCAACACTGCAGACCGGTAAAGCGGTCCAGGAACAATACTACCGCTCAACACTGTAGACCAGTATTCCGGTCTGACATACCTGTCTTGTTTTGGTGATAAATTCACTGATTGGTCAACGCCTGGGATTCCCCAATAGTAAATATTTAATTCGTACATTGATTCATTTGCATACTATTTGGATACATTTGGACTTTAAGGTAGGTTCTTTACAAGAAAGGGGGTTTTTCCGATCTATAAATGGAAATCTTCTAAGTCGCCTAAGTACATCCAAAATGGCGTACTCGTCTGATGATGAATCGGAATTATTTGGGGACGAAATAATTGAAAATATCGGCAGTTTTCATCTTGTAAAGATGAATCAAGAAGAGAGGGAACATATACAACAAGAACGGTGTGATATTGTTGGCGACAGTGATGACGATGAGGGATTTGAAGGTTTTGAACTCGCCGATGTCTATGAGACACCTGAATTTTGTCAGTGAACAAAATCTCCATCGGAACATAATATTCACACATTTTCCGAACTTGTAGGTCCAACACAAGTATTTGATGTATCAAGAACACCTCTTGAATATTTTCAGCTATTTTATAGCGACTATCTTTTCAGAAATAGCAAGATTTACAAATACCAACTCACACACCTGAAGCGAGAGACTGACCCAAATTAACACAAAGGTGTTTGGACTGCTGTCACGTTCTCAGAAATAAAAGTCCTTGTATGGCCTGTTGATATTGATGGAAGTTAAGAAATTTGACAGAGATGAACTGTATTGGTATAAAAGTGAGAAATTCTGGCCTGTTGGATCAAATTTTGGAGAAATTATGTCACGTGACAGGTTTGTCCAGGTAAAACGCTACCTGCATTTCAGTGATGATACCAGTCAAAATCTTCAAGGTGAAAATTGCACAAAATACTGCCTGGGATGTTTGCTAAATTAATCTGGTTCATAGTCAAAACGTGTTTTTTTACTACATCTTTATTTCCATCGAAATGAACATAAAACCTTGTATACTTCAGGTTTTAAATATCTGTAGAAATATCGTTAACACACCTTTGGATTTTGCTTGAACTTTGAGATAACATCGCATTTATTCAAGTCATGATTTGTAAGAACACCACAATGGATCAAAAACAGACCACACACTACTCTTTAAACACTTTATTCAACATTTGATAGAGAATACAGTGAAATTTACCTTTAACTTACCTTTTGATTTACCTGTATAATCATCTGTGTGAGACTAAACTTGCTTACGAGAATATTTGCAGAAACCTGAATTTGTCTTCTTTACAATGGTACCAAATATGTATTCCTATCACAAGAAATAAAATTTATACAAGTCATTGAAAATATGCTGCCTACATTTATTAAGATCTTGAAAGTTACTTAGTGTTGAATGGTAGTCTTCTCTTGTAGTTACTTAGTGGTGAAAGGGTTAACCAGCTATATTCATAGACAATTAATACAAAGAGGTACACAGTGTTTCCCTTTACACACATTTGTGCATCAGGGACTCACGCTGGAGAAAATTGACGAACACTTTTTGTTGCCATGTGCTTTTTTTTATGCCAAGGATTTGCAAAATGCAACCAGGACTTATTTAATATCCAATACTTTGGATGAGAAATGGCATCATGTATACTTCGAGAATAGGCATAGTCTGATTCCCTGTTTCGTATGCTTCCTGCATTGCACTCTGCTATATGGAGCATCCGAAGCAGAACCAGACTAGCATAGGCAATGTTATGACGGAGTAGCTTCCCCTAATCTTGCAAGCTCTCACGCAATTTCCATCAAGCTGAGCAAGATGTCCAGATGTTTAACCACAATGCTTGTTGCACTAGAAAGTGATCTCCAGATTAAAACAGCGTGCACTAAGAACCATTAGCCACGAAAGTGAAAGAAGCAGAACACAAAAGAGTAACTGTGGATCTGACTTTAATGAAAAATGGAGAAAGTAATTCCCTTGACTGGAATATGGCACGTCCGTTGGGATAACTGGTGTGACTTCGGATTGCATGATTGTGAAGACTGCAAAGGTGAATAATCTTTTCGTGACAGGGTTTAAGAATTTTAACAAATCTGCCCTTGTCTGCCACAAGATATTATTAGAACACGTCACCCAAGACATTCTTTCACAACAAAGAAATTAGTAAACTTGCAGAGACAAATCCATTATTTGGATTACAAAGTCAGGGGGTCATTGCAGATTTTGTTGGTTTTAACTTTGTTGCAACAAGAGATCTAAAAGTTCATGTGTAGCTTATTAAAGAGAAGACGAATCATTAGCCTCTTTGATTTTTGGATAAATGTGTTTTAGGACAATACAATGAAACCAATGATAGTATACATTTTATGACAGGCAGTAAATTAACTATCATTTGGTTAAAAAGATTTATTTGGCTTTTTGTATTGGCTTATATGTAATGTGTTGGTCTGTAATATTGCTACAAAAAGATTATAAGGAGACTGTTAAAAGTACAACTTTAAGCTAAAAGGAAAATGAACTCATAAAATTATCCTTTGAATGGACAATGCATTTGTGTGTTAATTGTGCGTGTTGGTTTATTTGTATTTTTAGAGAGAGAGAGAGAGAGAGAGAAAACGTTGTGCAAGTTGCAATATCCTATTTCGAGCTGATAAAGTATGGGTCAGATTATTATTTGTCAGTACATTTTTGACCCCCACATTTTTTATTTGACACACAGTTCTGACATCAAGGGGTTTTTTAACCCTCAATTTTACACCCCTGGGGGATACACTGGGTACATGATATGATGACAGATTTAAAGGCCTATAGTCTGTAGTAGTCTGAAGTCAAACAACAGTGTTGTATTAATCTAGTTTGAGAAATTGATATAATGTAAACTTTTGTGAAATTTTAATTTTACCGTTGGATATTTATATCATTTTTTGTGCATGTAATATTGGTCAATATTTTGGACAGATTAACCAAGCAGTGTCATTGATCTGCAGCGCACATAAATGTTTCTGACAGGAGATAATTGGATTCATACTTGGAAAAGTTTAATCTTGTTCAGCTGGCCCTAGACTAAACTGGTGATTTATGAAAAATCAATATGGCCCACCATGTTCATGATCAGCCAACTTTACCAAGTGGCGCTTCCCCTCATACCCTTTTTGTTCCTCCTCCTCAATCCCACAAGTATTTTGCCATGTTTAAGGCATGGGAGAACATTGCAGGTGTGTACTTGTCTTGGGATCAGGTGATGTGTTGAGGGACAGAAGTGTAGATCTTTTAAAGTGCATGTGCCATAGAGTGGTGAATACAGCAATTTAAATTTTTCAGTTTGAAAAATTCGGTCTGATAATGGCTGTATTGTGAAATTCCCAATTATATCCTGAAGTAAATATTTTAGATACCCAGCAATGTTTCTTTGCACATCAGAAAGTGGACTGAATTATGTTAATGATTTTTGTGGAGAATTTGCACTAGAATCAGCCTGATGGAATACCATATATACTCATGTACAAATCAACTTGAACTGCAAACAGCGTAGACCCTGATCTGCTGTGGCATAAGGTACCAGCACTGCAGGGTCAGCATTTTTCTACTGCCAAGTCCGAACAAACACCATAGACCTGGGTCTCTTGTTTGCAGTTGGGGCTCATTTTATATGCGAGTGTCTGGGGTATATTACAGTAATTTATTTTCCACATTAACATCCCATGCATGCTCAAAAGCCGTCTGTCACTTTGCAAAATGACAAATTTATATTCCCTGAGTGGTCTAAAGTGCTCACCGTTACGGATCACTGCAATCTCAGCATTGTCTGTGTGGGTTCGAGTCGTGGGCTTGGTCAATGTGGGTATGTGAGAAAGCTTGCCTGTAGCTTCTTGTGGGTCATTGGTTCTTTCCAGGGTTTTCCCAGGTTCTTCCTCCACCATTTATACTGGCCGCCATGTATAGCCTATCTTGTGCTGAAAAATGGCGTTAAACCCTACAACAAAAACAACAAATTTATATTTAGAAAGCTTTGTCGTTTCACTCTTAAGATTTTTCTTCTACCTCAATCTGTGACTAGGATCATCTTTTCTTGCAACGGCATTTTTGTGACACATTGCCTTTATTACCTTATGCAGGCATTGATTACCAAGATATAATTTGTACACAATAAACACTAAGAGCATTATTTTATATTGTGATCTTATAAATCCATCCATTTATAAAATTTTTTTCCCACACTTGAATTGTCCACCATCAGTTACCAAACATTATGGACGGCTTGCATTTAGGTTAAGGAAGAACACTTGATTTTGGGGTCAAAGGTCAAGGTCACTGAAAGAAGACAAGATTTCTGCACTACAATTTGAGTTCTCCACCATCTACAGTTACCAAACTTTGTGGATGGCTTGCACTGGAGTCAGAAAGTCTACTGACTTTGGATTAAAAAGGTCAGATGTTATAGTCGTTATGCTTGAAATAAAATTGATGATTTCTGCACAAAAGTTCCAGTTTCCAACCATGTACCATCACTGAAGTTCGTGAAATACATAACATCAAACAATCCTTGGCAAACTCCGCTGACTATAACAAACATTTAATGCTTTCATTGCCAGATACTTGGTTTTAAAATAGATGTTCATTGTGGTCTTTCAAGTTTTATCACCTTTTGCAACTGGGGAAATTGCTATTGTCAACAGAGACATGGGCGGACATCCACTAATGAAAAGTTGTAGCCTGTTTTCCACAAATGAAAAGTTGTCAGCTTTTTTTTTTTTCTTCTGACCAAATATTGTGCCTAGGGTCAAGATTTGGGATATATGGGGCACAAATTTGCTTGAAACCTTCAAGTCAACACTCTCTGTGCAAACATACAGCACATATAAACATTAAATAAATGTGCCAATATATGCACTGTGGTGAGACTGCAGGGTATAAAACTTGCAGAACACAAAGCGTTACAAAGAGAACACAATCCTTCTCCCTATGTACATTTTTTGGACTTTGGATACTTAAGCTTGCCTGAGCCAAATATTGAATACTTTAGCTTGCCTGATCCAAAATGAGTTAGTCCTGTGAGTTGGGCAGGTGGATTTTTAAGTCCCTGATATACAGTTCTTGTGTGTGTGTGGGGGGGCTTCAGTCATAACCCCACCTAATACTGTTCGCACAATTAGTCAAAGATCATGCATCCCTTTTCTCAGAAATGTACAACTTACAAGTTTAGAATTATATGAATTCCTTATCACCATCACCAGCACCCACCTGGTAAGCAAGCCTTCCCACATTGGAATTCTGAGATAGTTGTGCACTTTTACATATGCACCTTTCCCCAGATATAATGCATTACATCTTCAGTGGTATAGAGGGAACTGTATGACTTTCAACTTAACAGATGCGTGCGTAACAGATCACATCCATCCTACCTTTCTTTGAAAAGTGGAAGAATACATCTTGAGGTCTCTCCCCTCACCAATGTTTTTCATTGCTGACTCTCTAGCACCTTTTTCCCCTAGGGTATAAAAAAATTTTTCCAGAACTGATTTGTGCCTCTAATTGATCATGTTTAGCCCAGTACTTGAAGCATTTAGTACATTATATATATATATATATATATATATATATATATATATATATATATATATATATATATATATATAACCTACCAACATAATCTTAAAACCAGTCCAATAGGAAACACTTTTTTATTGGCTTTACAAGTCTGACACCAGATTTCTACTGGGAGTAATACAGTTACGTGTTTCTTGAATCTGAGATTGATCATGTATGCATCTATATAAATTGCTTTGTTGGACAAGTTTGTGCAAATGAGAATGGCAGTAAATTGTGTCATTGTACCGTAGGCTGGGAGGGTCTTCTAACTATATTATCATTTTTCACAATAATTTGCTGGTAGCAAAAGAGCAAATTTTACTACCACAGGTCATAAATCTAAAGTGGATGGTAAATTGAAGGAGTCCATTGAGAAGTTTTATGCTTGATTTGAGGCTATAACACTTTCTTGAGTAAAGATGTTTTTTCACAGAATAATTGAAATAAATATATTTCTCCATTTACTACATGCCTGCACTGCTTTCACAGAAACCTTGGTAGCAGAATTATATACTTCAAGTTGAAAATTAAATTCGGTAGACATACATACATTCATACATTCATGGCCTTGGGCTATTTGAACCGTTTTAATCGTTTTGAGCAGACACTTTTTGGATAAAGCATAACCCATTTGAGGTAGGCAAATGAAATATGGAAAGCATATTTTTGTATGCATATGTTGATGACCTCATTAATTTTCATGGCATATATTTCTCATACAAAATATTTGCATAATTGGGTCTGCATTGGGGACATCACCTGTTCTAGGCTAGGGTCATCGATTCTTTCCATGTAACCCTTCTGTAATTAGCCTAGAATCCCAAGTACAAGTGCATGTATTAATGCTTTTCCATATTAAAAGTGTTCAATTATGACAAATAGTTGACTTAATAGAAAACTTGAAACACACACATATGTATTCATTGGTCCATCCATCTTTTGCGAAGTTCTTCATTGTTTTGAAGGATTTTAGTGAGACTTTGAAGGCGAGATGTGCAGTGAAGTTTTACATTTTCCCCTCTGGTCCATTTTGAAGTTAATTTCTTGATAAATTGTCCCCCAAAAAACAGTATTTTAAGAACCCAACTAGTCACGATTCCACTTCCCACCCCGGGGCCCCGAGTAGCCGAGTGGTCTAAAGCGCTCTCCGTTAGGTATCACTGACATCTCACCTCTGTCTGCGTGGGTTCGAGTCTAGGATTCAGCGAATGTGGATATGTGAGAAAGCTTGCCAGTAGTTTCTCGTGGGTCGGTGGTTCTTTCTGGGGATTTCCTGGTTTCTTCCTCCACCATTAATACTGGCCGCCATGTATAGCCGATTGTGTGCTGAAAAATGGCGTTAAGCCCCACAACAACAACAACAACAACTACTTTCCACCCCACATTGTATTGAAACCTTGGACTAGATATGTGGTCATTGTAGATTCACCAAAAGGTTGTACTGTTTTTATCAAACCAAAACCATGGGGGGGGGGGGAAATCTTACTAACGAAGAGAATTTTAACAAAAACATTTTTTTTAAATCAGCTTGTTTCAATTATATGCAACTCTAGGGAGTATTATTGCTCTACATTTATGGATGTGTAGGAAACCTGATATTTGATCTTTATTATTAGGGATTTGCAGGTGTTTATAACAGGAGGAAAGGTAAAGCTACAATGCAACAAAAAAAAAAAAATTACAAGCAAGCATATTTTCATGCCTAATTCTGTCCTCTCTTTTTTGTTTTAAATGCTCAGTCTTGTATGTTTCTGGAATTAACTAACTGCCCATCATCCAGTGAACTCCTACCTAATTTGATTGGCCTTGAACATTTAATACTTCACTTTAAAAACTGATCATTCAAGAAAATGCAAACATATATGAACCGTGGAGGGTCAATTTAAAGTTAATTTGTTTTTGTAAGAGTCAAATTCACAGCTAAATTTTAGATTAATCAAACAAGAAAGCCAGCCAATTTCCATTAATCTGGTCTATGCTTGCGTAAAACTGCTATATATGGGTAACAGGAGAACCATTATTATCAATTACCAGTCTCTTAACCAAATGGAGATTATTTTTGGAAGATAGGGTTAACCTAGCTATCGTACAAGTCCTTGCCACTAGGAAACTTGGAATTGACTTACTGAAGCTCTTATCACCTTATTTATTTAAAGGGGGACTACTGGAGAATAGGGGCAGATAATCCTATCTGGTCTGTTGTACTTTCCTGATTAGACTGTGAGTTTAACAGCTTATAAATTACATGGTTTTTTGCAGGGCTGAAGTGTGTGTTGAGATAGGGTGGGCTGTTACCGTGATAGTGGTAAATTTTTAGTCCAGGGTGCAGGGGGCAATAACATCGCTCAAAGAAATCTTTACAAATTCCACTTGGTCTGTTACAATAGTGAAGGGTCCCAACTTTACTTTTGATATTCTCTTAGAAAGCCTATCTACCTTTGCTTCTAATTACCGTATACATGTAGAAACAAGTGGGGAATTTACTCTGTCTCTTGTGTTCTACTTGATACTGAGGTTATAACTCCTGTATAAATTGCAGGTTCTCTCCTTTGTGGGATTAATTCTGCTTGCATGGATGCAGATAGACTATGGCAGTTGTTTACTTTGCAAGTGGTGAAGTGCTGGAGGAATAAAAGGAACAGAAAAATAGAATTCCAGGAACAACGCCATTCAGATCAAAGAGGTGAGTAGAGTTTAATGATGTAAATAAATTTGATTGTAATTTCAATGTAAGTCTTGTCATATGCACATTCTTTTTGCATGATGACTATTGCTAGCACTCAAATTGTTCCTTAATTGATATAGAAGTAGATGGAGTGGAATCAGATATAGAGATAATGATGGTGACATGTTGATCTACCGTATTAAAATATTATTTTCCTTTTAGTAATTTTCAAATAATTACTGCTTTTGTGTGATTAAATTTGACTTTTCATTTTGAGATCAGTAATGTTATCAAATAACAAGACTTGACAGGTACAGTTGTGCAGCGTTTTCTATGGGATTTTGAATATTTGGGGTCTAAAGCATGTTTAGGGAATGGGAGTGGGGGAAACATCATAAATTTAAATTCTTATAACTACAAATGAATTTGAAAAGGTCAAATTAAAGGACAAAATATCTATATGGAGTTTGTTCTCAATTATTCTTCCAACTTTAACGATGTCTACATTAGCAAGTGTCATGTGGAGCAATTCAGTTTTGTTGAATATGGAAAAGTATTTTCTGCAATGCCATTCTTTAATGTATCATAACATTGTCCCTAGCTGTACATGACTTAAATTTCATACATCACTTTTATATTGCAGCTGAAGTATTTTCAAGCCCTTGATGTGAGATTTTGACTTTTAGTGATGAATTAATGTTGTTTTTCTAAAATTAGGAAATGAGTAATAAATGGATTTGACTGACCATTTTGCATGCACTCTCACATCATCGGCCATTTCAATTGGGTCATATGTCACTCATGATTAATAAGTGAGCCACTTATGGAAGAAACTTGCAACTGTTCACTTGCTCATACTAGGAATCATTCAACTCAACATTCAGTAATTCTGACTTGTCCATTTCGGACAGGCAGTAAGCTAAATGTAATGTGCTGGCTTGCTTTGTGCCATTTTTGTTGTTGTTTTATGACAAGATGAAACATGACAAAGACTGCTATTTAATACTACACATGTACAGAGTAGAATGTCGAATTCATTATAGATGAATATGATAGAGCCACAGTCTACAGTCATGTATTTTGTTACTTAAATGCTTACATTTACAACAGTTGGAAATTTAAAGGATCAATATCATGAAGATCAGGGACACACTAAACTCCATACAAAAATCTTTTAGTAAATGGATACAAAGGATGTTCTTTTAGGAGACAATATTTTGCATCTGAGACACAGGATTTCAGTGTCGTGGAAAACATTGCTGTTAATTTGTTCTTAACCTTTTACTTTGTAACATTTAGCTGCTGTGCAGGCTGCGCTAAGTATGTGCCAAAACTACTGAGTGCAGTATGCTACAAATACAATGTGCTGTACTTAAATGACCCATGTGAACAGGCCTGCCTGGCAAATGTAGTTGTCAAATTCAACCTAAAGTGTCACCATTTTACCCATTTCTTTTTCACATAAGTTAGCTATTGATATTTGTTGCTATTTAATTATTTTTAAATTTTTTTATGTGTTTTAAATTCACAAGGGAATTCATTCACTGTCACTTCACTGAAAGCTGTGACCCAACCGTAGCTGATATTTCTGACCCTATAAATATTCTTATTTGTTGTCTACATCACTAAATCGTTGGAATCAGATAAATTGTCAAAATCAGTGTTTACAAGAAATCATAACCTATATCTGAGGGCTATTCCATTAAAACATACATGGGACCCAGGGAAGGCACTTTTAAGTGGGGTACTCACCGACAGATTCAATTTAGAATTTTCTTATTAATATGACCGCTCCAATGGCCTAGTGGTTCGAGCGTCCGCCTCGGATGTGGGAAGTCATGGGTTCAATCCCAGGTCGAGTCATACCAAAGACTTGCAAAAATGGTACTAAAAGCTGCCTCGCTTGGCGCTCAGCATTAAGAGGTTAGTGTTAGGACTGGTCAGCCTGGTGTCAGGATAATGTGACTAGGTGGGACATCATGCTACATGTCTGTGGCATAATGCCCCAGTGCTAGACATCACTATAAACTGCCACACTGCAGATATCATAGCGATATGACTGGAAAATTGTTAAACCTGTGTTAAAAATCCAAATCACACATGCATCATATTAATATGAACTCTGTGAAATCAAAGTACCCTGGCAGATATTTTTTAAAAACTGCCTTCCCTGGGTACCATGTATGTTTAAATGGAACAGCCCTGACTTAATGAAGCTTTCAGTGACTGTTCTAATCATCCACTCTGTAGAAAGTGCGAGGCCTTAATGTTGGATAAGTGAGAATCTGATCCAGTTATTCTTTTGAACTGAAATAGCAACTGCGTGATGTTATAAAATGATAATTTTCCGGTGTGCTTATAGTTTCTGATTTAACCCTTTACCTCATAGAGTGTATGGCTTTTTAACCCTTCCATATACATGTACCAAAGTTACACAGTCCAGTGCGCTATAAACAGAACACCAGTTTCACTCCATAAACAAGCCTGCCTGTTAACTGTTAAGCAGTGTGGAATATGTTACATTTAACATCAATTTTAACCATTTGACATTTTTGGTGCATATCTGTTATGTATAGAAAGATTTAAAAATAAAATCCGATTGATATAGCTGTATAATTATTATCTCATGGAAAAAAATTTTTATGTGCTTCAAAATCTTGAGAGAACTTGTTCACCATCAAGCCAGTGAAGCCACGTGACCAACCGTAGCTGGCATTTCTCATACTCTAAATTTACAAGTTCTTTGTCTGCGTCTGCATCACTAAATCATCTGAATTTGATAATTTATAAAAACTACTTGCTGCCTACATCAATATCAGAGCCTTTACCTAAGTTATTGAAGCTTTCATAGTTGTGATTCTAATCGTGCAAACTCAAGAAAGTAGTGAACAAAATCTGCGGCCTCCATTCTGGACAGTGAAGAATATGACCAGTTACTGTAACCCTTTACCTCATAGAGTGTATGGCTTTTTAGCCCTTCGATATGCATGTAGTAAAGATTCCCAGTGCAGTGCGCCATGAATAGAACACATTACCTGTTATACCCCATACGCATAGGCCTATTAAGCAGTGAAGTGTATGTTACGTTTAACAGCAATTTTAACCATTTTACGTTTTTGGTACACATACACTACGTATGGAAAGATTTAAGAGAAAAATCCATCGTTATAACTGTATAATTATTTTTCACAGAAGAATTTTTCATGTGCTTTAAAATCTTGAGAGAACTCGTTCACCGTCAAGAACGTGAAGCTGCGTGACCAACCGTAGCTGCCATTTCTCATACTCGAAATTTATAAGTTCTTTGTCTGCATCTACATCACTAAATCAGCTGAATTTGATAATTTATAAAAACTAATGGCTTCCTACATCAGTATCAGAGCCTTTGCCATAGTTATTGAAGCTTTCATAGTTGTGATTCTAATCGTGAAAACTCAAGTGAGTACGGAACGAAATCCGCGACCTCCATTTTGGAGAGTGGAGAATATGACCCATTTACTTTAAAAAGCATATTTCGACCAGAGCATAAACAGTGACCACGTGATCTGATGTAATGGTCATTCACACCAATGAATGTAGTATTTAATAGGGGGTTTTCCCTGAAGGTGGCGCTACAAAAACCTGCTCAAAATGGCTGATGTTTACAGCAGGCGTCAAAAGGCGCTTCCATGAGAATGGTGTAAAGGCATCAAAAGGCGCTTATATGCGAATCGGTTAGAGGCGTCCAAAGGCGCGTCCATGTGAATGGAGTAGAAGCGTCCAAAGGCACTTGTATGAGGTAAAGGGTTAAATAGCGGATTATGACCAGATTTTAAACAGCAACCACATGATCTGATGTAATGGTCATTCACAGCAATGAATGTAATATCTAATAGGGGGTTTTCCCCAAAGGTGGCGCTATGAAAACCTGCTCAAAATGGCTGATGTTTACAGCAGGCGTCGAAAGGCGCTTTCATGAGAATGGTGTAGAGGCGTCAAAACGTGCTTAATGTGAATCGGGTAGAGGCGTCCAAAGGCCCTTCCATGAGAATGGAGTAGAGGCATCCAAAAGCATTTACATGAGGTAAGGGTTAAGCAGACCTGTTTACCCATACATTTCCTTGTCAGTATTTTAAGCAATGTCTCTCAGTGTTTTTAGAAGGCAGTCAGTATTTTCATTCAGTGTTTCTAACATCTTAATGCAACACACATCGCCTGTGAAACAACACACAAATAGCAGACACTATCGATATACTATAATTACCATTATGTAGTATTGCACGACATACTGACTATACAATATTCTGTAAATAACTTCTGCTTAATAAAGACCCTTATATTCAGGCAGTTCTGTGTTTCAAGGCAAAATCTGCAGAAACTGAACACCACTGATTTAAAAATCCTGTTTATATTATAGTGATAAAAACCAAAAGAATACCTCCACACATCCAAATTCATTCCATTATTTACCTCTGTTACTTTCTCTTGAAAATCGGGTTTTTTTTTCAGCTTCACACATATCCATAACTTTAAATAAAGCCAATTCTCTACATTTCACATGGTTAAGGAAGACTTGATATAAAACATTATGATAGACATTGTTACCACCCATCCACTCAGAAAATAATAACTTTATCTAGATAGTTGAAGGCATTCTTATTTATTTGATAAAATCTAGTATCAGCTTTATCAACATTTACTAGAATGGAAATGAGCTTCATCTATTATTTTGTACAAAGTTTGTCGACAATATTAAACTGATCCATTTGGAATTAATATTTTAATGAAGGCTTAGTCAATGGGTTTTTAATGACGACTTAATAGGCACTCTATCCTATCCAACTGGTCATCTGTCCACTCTTTGGTAAAATTCTTTGGTTTTGACTTCAGGACCAATAGAGCCTCAGTGGTCTATTGGCTAGTGAGGATCTCTGATCTGTAACATTTTAACTTGTCCGCTGTGCTCAATGACAAATTCATATTTATGATCAACTCACATAGAATTGCCTCAGCACGTGATATTTGCTTTTGAAGTATGTGTTGATCACTGACTTCCTTTCCCTTCATCATTGACAAAGTATGTCTATTTCCCTTCACTAAAGATTCCAATTTTGCATGATTTTCTGATTCCACGAACCGTGAACAGTCATTCCTTCCACCATGTGCACAGGAAAATCCAAGTTGCAAACAATGCAGAGCACAAAATGTTCTCCTTTAGACGATGGTTTAAGGCATGGCCACAGAGTATTATAAACTGGTAGAAAATGCTGCTTTCTGTGTTTAGACTTTCCATTTTCATCATCAGTTTCGTGCTGAAACTTTCTTGTCGGCAGCATTTTCTTTGTTTAAACAACCGGAGAATGTTAAAATCACTGATATGGCACAGACTGCGGATGTGGACCGAAGAAGGAAACGGAATTTTAAAAGAAAGGCTTAAAAATTAATTTAAAAACTTACTAAATAAATGCAACCTCAAATCATGTTTTCATATCAATGACCGTACAACTGTACAGATGGGCTTTATTCCGTACAAATACGGTAAAATACGGACAGGTAAACAAGTCTGGTTAAGGATGCATCCATGTGTCAAAACCACTGAGTGACTAAGGAGTTTGTATTCTTTACCTTTATCCAGGAATGTGGCTCCAAGAAAACCAGCTCAGAATGGCTGAAGTTCACTCTAGATATCAAATTGTGAATTTTATGATGATGAACTGGTGTCAAGATCTGCTTTTATGTATGAGAATTGGATCAAGGTGTCAAAATGCATGGAAATTTGTTAGAGGGGTGGAAATTTGGTGGAGGCACCCAAAAACACTTACGAGAGGTAAAGGGTTCAGGACATTGTTAATTTTCTGTTGTACTAAAAAGTGTTAATTTTCACTTGCACTGAAAAATTGACTTGTATGACCTCGCCACATAAAGGATGCCTTGTGCAGAACAACATTTATAGATCCTGTTTTGTTCGTTTGCCTTAAGGTTAGGTCTTGAACATGTATAGAAATCTATCAAGATTATGAGGGAGTACTGTTTATAAAACAAATTTTGATTGTACATTTTATGGATTTTATATTCTGTACCTTTTTATTTTATTTGCCTGATACAGAAGTTTAACATCTGCATCTTTTAGTGGTTTTTCCCCCTTTTTTTGTTCTTCTTCAATTCTTTATACATGATGTGCTGTTAAACCCTAATATATACATACTTTACTTAATTTGCTTTTGAAGCCATGGTAGTTTATTTGGTAGAATATCAGACTAGTAATTCAAGGGTTGTGGATTTGTGTATTGAGCACCCTCACCCAGACAAGCTCTGGTCAACGTGTCCTCGGGAAAGGTACATAGATTGCTTCTCTCAGCATGATACTTCCAGTGTTGTGTTGAAAGAGCAGTTCGTAAAAAGAGTGAAAAACTTGCAGTTAGCCCCGTTTTCCTTTACATACTGCTGCATGTGTCAAGCAACCTTCATTTCTTTTTATGCATTGAACCTCTATAAATAATGACAACATTCTTTTTAAACCTGGAGTGTCCTTTTGAGTAAACTTGCAGAACACACACACACACACACACGCACGCACCATACATCATGCTCTGAAAATGCTTTATAAATGAACCCTTACATTGTAACCTATAAAACTGCTAAATTGGAAGGCATCTGACAGTAAATAGGGCCACAGCTAGGTGCAATTGAAGATTGGGAAGACCCAAATTTTCTGTGTCAATATTTGGCAGTGAGCAAGCAATCAGCAAGAGTGTTTTAAGAGAGGACCAGTGTAATTTGTCAACACCATAATGCCCCCAAATTCCTTGAGTAGATAGACGACTATAGGGGTAGCCTAAAAATGGGAAGTTCTCTTTGGCTTGGTTGCATTGCTGCTACATAGCTTGCTATGATTGAAAATATGATTTTATGTAAGTAGTTGCACTTTTACTGTCTACTGGTCATAGGCCAGGAGAGTTTATGGGATCTTCTGCCCCCAATACCTCCAGCCATTAGCACGTTTGTTATTGCTGCTTCTAAACTACATGGATTGCCATGAACTTGACACACACATTCATCCTAAGGTCTGGTTGTTGCTAAATGAAAATATTGTTGCTCAGGTCTCAAATATGATCTCCACAATGGCTGTTTTGAACAATTTATTGGCACTCTTGAATCTGGATGGTCATATCAACATGAGGTTTTCGCTACAAGATTTCTTACCATGTCTAGTTGGTCCTAAATGAAAATGATGCTGATATGATGTTCAATATGGCCATCACAATCTTGTTATCACTACTTCTCCTGATCAAAAAATAATGTAGCCTATATGTAAATGACCCACTTGGAAATATTATCTCTACTTCTTATGAATGGCTATATCAACATTGGATTTTCACCAATAGACTTCTTAAGATGCCTAGTTTATCCTAAGTCAGAATGGTTCCAATCGCACATCCAATATGGCAGACACAGTCGTACATCCAGTATGGCTGCCACAAACAATTGTTTTGAAGTCTTGTTGTCACTGTTCTTCCTGAATGGATGGTCATATTCACAAGGAGTTTTCACCAGATTCTATTGTCTTGGGCTTGAATGAAAATTCCAGTCTGACATCTGATGCATCCACCACAGCAGCTAATTTGAAAATCTTGTGATGATCAAAGAATATCATAGATGGTTTGAATACTCAGCAGTTAAAGAAATGGTTGAGCACTAGTCCTTTCAAGTGATCCTTGTGTGGCGAGATGGGGGAATGCATGTATAGGTACATCTACTATATTCATTCAACGTTGTTTTATTTTTACATCAAATAATGTAGACCCTTTTCACTACAAGGCTACACTTCAATTGGCCTTCAGCATTAAGAGGTCAGTGTTAGGACTTGTCAAAATAATGTGACTGGGTGGGATTGTCTGCGGCATGATGTCCCAGTGCTAGACATCACTATAAAATGCCAAACTGCAGACATCGTAGTGATATGACTGAAAATTTTGTAAAGCTACATTAAAAATCTAAATCACACACTTAACAAGCCTATCATGAATTTTATGTTGTCACTCCTGCTTATTCTTGGCTAGCCACAAGACTGAGCATCTCTGACACTGCTAGCTGCAACTGAACAGCATCACCCTAGTCTTTGTTCTGCATTCATAACATTTGGATCACATCATGTTGTTATTTTCCTCAAAATATCTCTGCTGTCAATAGCTATCAAGTTTCCCAACCATTCTCCAAAGACAAAGGATATGACTAACTCTGCTAGTGGCTGTATTACAAATAAGGCAAGGAAGAGTGAATTCAGAAATTAGGTATAAAAATGTTTACACTCCATTCATTTGCTTGAAAAATGTGTACTGTCTTTGTTTTCTTTTTGTTTATATACTGATATTTTCAGTTTAACTCTTTACCTTCTGCAAGTACTTGCTGCCCTGCCTTCTAAGCCTGATAAGCAGCCTGCCTTCTAGCTGCTGTTTCTATAGGCTGAAGCCCAGAGCATCATAATGGCTGCCCGAGTGAGAGCTTCCTGAGTTAGTGCACATGCTGTCTACATTTTCTATATCAATCTTGTCCCATGCATACTATGTAATTTAATGAAAACTAATATTTTAAACACTTGTCAAAATTTGTGCCACTCATTTCCACCAACAAGTAAATATAATCCTCAGGAATCAATGTTTATATTCATATATTCATTATAAAAAATATACCTCAAGATGTCTGTTGTGTTTATAATGTATATTAGACTACTTTTTTCACCACTATCTTACACAGCTGAAATATTTCTTCGAGAAAAAACTGTAAAAAGAAATCTCCCTTGCATTTTCATCTAAATTGGCCCTGAGTCTGCTGTAAAGTCATCCATATGTAATGGTCCCACGTGTTCCGACCAGAAAAGATCGTCATGTGTTTCATCCTCAGATTCAGATATATCTGAAATGTCCGGTGTCAAAACAGGACTTGTACTAATGTCTGATACTTCGTCTTTAATCAGATCATTAAAGGCAATGTCATTTGCAGTGTCATCAATTTCAAATCCTTCAAAACTTTAGTTGCACTCGTTGGAATACATGAATGTTGACATTTTGTTTCACTTTGACAATTGACCTTGTTTTCAAAGGAAATTCCCACTTATTTGCTGTAAAACTACTAATAGAATACTTTCATCATTTTATGCAAAGATTAATCATTGGCTAAATGTTGTTAAAAAGACCAGATGTTTGCGATTTCATCCAGTGTGAAGCTTTAATATGAAACATTTGTATGCATCTCGGGGGTTTCCCGACCCTTGGCCGGAAACGCATGTATGCGCCAGCTGGGACAGAGACAGTATTATTAGCAGCTCTGATATGTGTCTCTTGGGTTACAATGCTATTTTTAGCATTGCATATATGCGCTAGCAGAAGGTAAAGAGTTAAGATATATAACTTAGCAGTGTTGTTCCCGTGCTGATTTATATTTTTAAAATGTGTACAAGCATCTCTTTTCTAATACAGTCATTATTATGGGAATAATTCCCTCACACACTGTATTTTCACTGTAAGTTATTCTTTTGATGCACGTGTCTCAGATGCTAAGCAAGGTATACCTGTATCATAAAATTTTTGTAAAAATGGATTTACGTGTCTTCAACAGTCGTGAGCAGTCTTGCATCATCAGTCTCTCTCTCACTCAAACACTTAATACATTAATTACTGAGATACTTATTTCACAATCAACCCTACTGTCATAGGCTTGCATTCAAATGTTTCCTATGACTAGTTCAGATGGAGCTGGCTAGAAGAAAAAGATTACAATAATATTTTCAGAATATATTTGGAAATTGGAGGAACCTGGACATGCCAGGTGATTGAGCTGCTAAGACAAAATTAATTCAGATCACCTGACGAAAAAGTGCTCCCTAACCATGCTAATACAAAAAAGTAGTCAGGGAAGATCGGGTTTAAATACGCAGAAGCTTCCAACATTTTTCCAGTCATCTTTGACCCTAGCACCTTTATCACCCCGGGGTAAAGAGGAAAGGAAAGGAAAAAAAAATCCCGAAATTGATATGTGCTGGTGTAGCCCAGTACTTGAAGTGCTTAGTATATTATATATACCAACCATTATGATATATATAATGTTTAAAAAAAGAAATACCTACCCTAATGCATTTGTTTTTATACCTCACAGTAGGTGCTGCAGGTTATTCGGAAAACGGTTTAATACAAACTGAAAGAAGGGGTATAAACAGTTCTTCACAAGCGACTTGTCAAAACAATGAAAGAGTATTCAAGTTAATAAATGATAATAATAGTTAGTCTTTTCTTTCACGTTTTGATGATTTTAAAAATGTTGTGCATATTTTCGGTTACTTGTGACAGTGAAATACTGCACTTTACATGTGCCCTGGAGATGCATGGAAAATCTCTTAATATATGTGTACCAAAAATGTAAAATGGTTAAAATTGCTGTTAAACATAACATACACTTCACTGCTTAACAGGCCCATGTGTATGGAGTAGACTAGGTAACAGGTGTTCTATTTATAGCGCGCTGCACTGGGTAACTTTGCTACATGCGTATCGAAGGGCTAAAAAGCCATACACTCTATGAGGTAAAGGGCTATACAAGGTAAGCTGTTTTATATTTCACTGAAATCCAGCAAAAACTAATGAAATAATGAATATAAATGTAACCATGTTTTTATTGTCAGTTTCTTTAGTCGGCCATGATGATGCTCTAGTATTCAGCCCAGCAACCAGCCTCAGTAGTCTCAGTAACTGATATGATGGCACTCAGCAGTAATGAAACCGCACAGCAGCTGTAGTAGCTAAAGAGTTAAGTAACTGGGTTGGATTTTCCACTCTACAAAATGGAGGCTACAGATTTTGTTCAATAATTTCTGGAGTTTGCACAATCACAATCATGACATTAAAGCTTCAGTAACCGAGGTAAAGGCTCTGATTTTGATGCAGGCATCACTTAGTTTTTGTAATTTATCAAATTCAGGTGATTTAGTGATGTAGACTTAGACAAAGAACTGGTCAATTCTGAGTATGAGAAATGGCACCTACGGCTGGTCAAACGGCTACACTGGCTTGATGGTGAATGAGTCCTCAAGATTTTAAAGCACATAAAATATTCTTCCGTGAAAAATAATTATATAACTGTAACGATCAGATTTTACTCTTAACCCTTTAGCTACTACAGCTGTTGTGCAGTTTCACTACTGCTGAGTGCCATCATGTCAGTTACTGAGACTACTGAGGCTGGTTGCTAGGCTGAATACTAGAGCATCATCATGGCTGACTACAGAAACTGACAATAAGAACATGGTTACATTTATTTTCATTATTTCGTTAGTTTTTGCTGGATTTCAGTGAAATAAAAACAGCTTACCTTGTATAGTGTCTGTTATTCATATCTTTATATACTCCTACATCCCATCATACAAGAAATCCCGGTCATGTAAACTGTTTTGAATCCCACAAAATAAACCCAATATTTATATGTGTACATATGAAAACATGAATGAAATCCACACCCTAATTACAAAGTTGAAAGTGGTACCTCTCAAAACAGTCATTATCCACACATAAATGTACTTGGCATTGTTTGCATCGTATGAAAACTTCACGTCTCCTCCCTTTCCTTACACACATCTTGTATATTGCAAGATATGCCCACTTCTCCGTGATGCTGGTTTCATACCATTTCAGGTCTTGTTTTTGGTCCCCCATTTTCTTAGCATAATCGTTTGTTTCTTTCACAAGCTTTTCCACCAGACATTCAAGAAAAAACTTGAGAAAAAAATCTTTCTCATTGCTTAGTGGTCCAAACTCGATTGTTGAACCAACATGAGAATCAAAATCATTGATCTCGAACACTGCGAGGTCATCACTCCATTGTGCAAGTGGGGCTATGTCCTCATCAACCGATTCAAAATCACTTACATCTGGTGATGAAACAGGACTAACATCAATATCTGATCCATTTTGTAAGAATGATTCATTGAACTCTTTGATGTCGCTTGCACTGAACCCTTCAAAGTCGCTCATATCTGAATCAGAATCCATCTTTGTTTATCTCAACTACACGTGTTTCGTAAATTGCAGGAAAGCCCTTCCAGTGTGTCTAAATTTAACCTCTCAGCTTTCAAACTTGTATCAAAATGTTCAGCAAACAGTCCTCTCACTGGTTATGATAATCAAAAATATGTAAACTTTTGTATTTTCAACCAATCGATGTTTAGATGCGACACTGGGGTTTCGAGTACTACTGAACTATACGCACATAAGCGACACGGGGGTAGTAAATGAAGCTTATCGACACTGCATATATGCATCAGTGGGGTTCAGGAGCTATTTACAGGTGACGCTTAGATGCAGCAGTCGTAGCTAAAGGGTTAAATAAACTGCAACTAGAGCTTTAATAGCGTCCACGTGATCTGACATAATGGTCATTCACAGCATTGAATATAGTATTTAATGGGGGGGTTTCCCTGAAGGTGGTGCTACGAAAACCAGCCCAGAATTACTGATGTTAACAGCAGGTGTACAAATGCACTTCCATGAGAAAGGTGTAGAGGCGTCAAAACTCTTCTTCCATGTGCATTGGGTAGAGGCATCAGATTTGTCGGGGGAGGGGGTGCTGAAAAGGTTTGAGCAGGGTGTACCACCCTTCTGTTTATGCTTAGCTGGAACACTGGACTAGCAAGCACTAGATTAAAGGTATCACAAATTTGACATGGGTGCTGAAAAGGTTTGAGCAGGGTGTAACACCCTTCTGTTTATGCTCAGCTGGAACACTGGGCTAGCAAGCACTAGATTTTCTAGCTTTTACATGTAAAGATTTTAGTGACTTTTTTAACAAAAACTTGCATATAAGATACAGTATTTCATAAATTTCCAATATTATAGGATTTGTTAAGAGAATAATAATAAAACCCCTCAAAATTTGATGCTGAAGTCGATACGATATATAGTATTAATAAGCTCACTTGTCATTGCATTGCATTAATGTTGTTTGAAAAAAAAACAAGTTGGAGGAATAAAAAATAATATCTCTTAATTTATTTGGGCAACATCATTGATAACTCAATGCCCCATTCTGCTCGTGCACAATTGCCTTAGCGCTTGCTTGCTAGAGCTACAAACAGTATATTGCACCTCTTTTATTGATGCCATATCCACTCTATGGTGATCCTCAAATGCGAGTCTGCGAAATGGTATGGTGTGCTTGTGCCAATCTATTCTCCATGGGAAGCTGTGGAGATTCCATCAGAATGAGAAAAGAAAGAAATGGTGGCAAGACTTTTTCTTAATACATTCCACCTCCACCATTGTTAGTGGAGAAAACAAAAGCTGATGTATGCTGTACTGCAAGTCCAGCATTTGTGAATTAAAAAAAGTTTGTATTGAACTGGCACACTTAAAAAAGATTCTTGGTTATTTTATTGGCTTGTAAAGTTTATCTGTAAATAGATCAACCTCTGGTCATCATGGTCTTTAACCCTTTCCCTCATAGAGTTTATGGCTTTTTAGCCCTTCAATACGCATGTAGCAAAGTTACCCAGTGCAGTGCGCTATAAATAGAACACCTTTTACTTATTCTACTCCATACACATAGGCCTGTTAAGCAGTGAAGTGTATGTTACGTTTAACAGCAATTTTAACCATTTAAGTTTTTGGTACACATATATTATGTATGGAAAGATTTAAGAGTAAAATCCAGTCGTTATAACTGTATAATTATTTTTCACAGAAGAATTTTTCATGTGCTTTAAAATCTTGAGAGAACTAGTTCACCGTCAAGAACGTGAAGCCGCGTGACCAACCGTAGCTACCATTTCTCATACTTGAAATTTACAAGTTCTTTGTCTGCATCTGCATCACTAAATCAGCTGAATTTGATAATTTATAAAAACTAATGGCTTCCTACATCAGTATCAGAGCCTTTACCTAAGTTATTGAAGCTTTCATAGTTGTGATTCTAATCGTGAAAACTTGAGTAAGTACTGAATGAAATCCACGACCTCCATTTTGGAGAGTGGAGAATACGACCTAGTTACTTTAAATAGCAGATTTTGACCAGAGCATAAACAGTGACCACGTGATCTGACGTAATGATCATTCACACCAATGAATGTAGTATCTAATAAGGGGTTTTCCCCGAAGGTGGCGCTACGAAAACCTGCTCAAAATGGCTGATGTTTACAGCAGGCGTCAAAAGGCGCTTCCATGAGAACAGTGTAGAGGCGTCAAAAGGCGCTTATATGCGAATCGGTTAGAGGCGTCCAAAGGTGCTTTCATGCGAATGGAGTAGAGGCGTCCATAGGCTCTTGTATGAGGTAAAGGGTTAAGTTCGATGGTAAGATTTGCACGTAAAGTGAGTTGATTTGCATCAGATTGTCTCAGCTTGTTAACCCTCTGAAGACCATTTTCTTGTTCAGTCTTTTGATAAAACTTGTTTAATAGGTTGGATAATGCTCAGTTGTGAGCAAGATCTGTGCATATTAATTATGTCTTTATCTGCAATATAAGAGGTAAAATTGACATTGTGTAAAGTTTGGAGAAGATAGTGTATGTTTGGTTATGTTCTTGAAATACTATGGCGGCCCCTGATGATAGAATGGTCTAAAGAACTCATCTTTAGCGATCACTGCCAACTCGCTTCAGTCCACATGGGTCAAGCCTTGGGCTTGGCCAGTATGTGCAAGTGTGAAAGCTTGCTAGTAGCTTCCTGCGGGGCAGTTCTTGCTGGGGTTTTCCCAGGTTCTTCTTCAATTGGTTCTGCTTTCTGCCATGTATAACCCATCTTGCTTTGAGAAGTGGCATTAAACATAACAACAACAACCATATTTGACAAGCCTGCTCAGTGAGATGGTCAGCTGTCAAGTTATATACATTAGGTAAGCAATATCAGGCCCACTTGGTCTTCTTGTTTAGTTTCCTAAATTATAGACAGGCTCAACAACAAGGGCATCATTTGTCTATATGACTGCCATGACACTTTTGGAGAAAGTGTCCCTTTATATAAAGAGCTGTATATGTAACTCAGAATGAGTTTGATATGATGTTTGTGTGTGAGCATCATTTGGCTATAAAGATTGTTCACAATGATCATTATGATGTAAGTTGAATAAAGAAGAGGTTGCTGGATGCAGCGGTTGGAATGGGTGTAATGCACATGGATAGAGAGGTATTGCACTCGTCCCGGCCTTTGTACGCAGCATGCAAACATCACATTAGCTAAATGTCAGGAAGACTGGATATATTGTCATAATTTGTCATCATATTTGTATATTTGAGGATAGATTGTGATTGGTCATATTCATCTGTATTACATGCCCATCACTAATTTCCTTGTAGCCTGAACTCCATCCATTTGCTCTGTTTGGTGCGTGATGCTTTTGGAGGATGAATGAGGGTAAAATGTGGCCCAGCATTTGTCATGCATTGTGTGCCCATCAAACATTGCATGCTTGCATCTTCAAAATATTGCATGTTAGAGATTGAGCTAAAGTTGTGTATCAATGAGACAATCTACTGTCAGTTAACATGAGCTTCTTACCACTCTGGAGAACACATTTCTGATTTGATTTTACCTGACTTGGGCTATGGTCTGACATCAGAGAGATCTCAAAGGAATTCATTTAGGAGTGAGATCCAAGTATATTCATGTGATGATCTTAGCTTGTTAACACTCTCTAGGCCACATCTCCAATCCATTTTGATCAAACTTGGAATGTTTGATTTGGGTCATCTTGATATTGGCAGTTTTAAACAAAGTGAGATCAGTGGATATTAATGAAATGATGACAACCATGGTTTTGATGCCCAAATGCATGGGGGTGGGATATGTGAAAATGTAAATGTTATGGGGATATCATGAAGGTTTCCATCTCAAGTTTTTAATCTAATTTGTTAAATAAATTTTAAATTCAAAAACATCATCTGTTCTGACAAGAAGAAGCACATTTTTTGAGAAATAGAGATACAGCATATAATTGTTTGTGTATGTGTGTGTGTGTGTGTGAGAGAGAGAGGGAGAGAGAGAGAGAGAGAGAGAGAACACTCAGTGGTGCATATACATTGCACATTTGTCAGATATCTCAGCACAAGATATGCTTATCATGTGGACCATAGTGAGAACAAGGTGAATTGATTGAGGCTAATGCACAAGTTTGTTGGTGCACTTCATTCTTGATATTGCAAACATTCTTAAGATACTCGAGTAATGCAGCCTTTTGATTCTTCATTTACATACAACTGTGCAGTTTATTAAAAAAATAAAAACGAATATTTTGCACATAGTACAAAAATCACTCAATTTTTATAATTGATAAATTTGTATAATAACTAGATTGGCACTTGAATTTTCCAAGTAGTAATGTAATTGTTCTGTTATTTACTGTTCAATTGAATTTTCCAAGTAGTAATGTAATTGTTCTGTTATTTACTGTACAAGTGATGGGTTACACTCTGGAAATCTCTATTTGGGTCTGGCTTTTTATTCACCTTTAGTCATTGTATCCACTGTAAGCTAATAATTTTCTCCTAATGTCCCTCTTTCTCAGAAATCTTTCTTTTTCAGACAGATGAAAGTTTTATTTATTTCTTGAATCCTGCATTTGTGTGTTCCTTTGAAAGAAAGTTTTATTTATTTCTTAAATCTGCATTTGTGTTTGTTCCTTTGTGAAGAATGTTTTTTGTTGCATTAAGTACATTTTGATTAATTAAATTTTGTTGCAAAGTATACTGGAATCAAAGTATACTGGAATTTTGTTGCAAAGTATTAACTGGCATCCAATTTAGTACCAAGGATGGGTGCCCAAGTTTATGTAAAGATCTGATTCTGTAACTAAATCAGTGTGGCCCCTAGTGGTACAAGATTGGGGAAATAAATCCCCCATAGGTCAGACCGAATAAAGAAAGCCCAAACTTTAGTATCAAAATAGGGTGGGTGCCAATCAAAAATATGAGGGTCTCTTAGGCTGAAATATGGGTAAAGGGAAATGATGGGTGTTGAATTACTGTCCCTCCATCCTTGGTATAAGGGTAACTTTATGAGAATTGAAGTCTTCATCATTGTCAATATCCGAGTCAGAAATACCATTGAACTAGTTATCATCCATGCAGTTCATTTAAATGTAAACAAGTTCTTCCCCACTGCGTAAAATATTAATTTCCCTTGATATTATTATCAGAATTGGCATCCACATCACTGTCATCACTGCCTCTTCAGTATTGTCCACATTTTTATTTTTTTTAATAGATCTACTGTTATATTGCTTTCACATTAAAAGATTATTAGTCCATATCAAAATTAAGCAGCAGTTTATTTACATATTTGAAAATTACTAAAAGAACTAAATTACTGATGTAGGCAAAAGATAAAAATACTTGGTTGTATGAGCACTTAAAATTGCACATTAATTAAAACATGCTGGCAGTTTTCACTCTTTCAACACCAAATAACTACAATGGAAAGACTACCATTTAACGCAAGTAACTCTCAAGATGTGTAATAAATGAATGCTACATTTTCAATGACTTGTAAACATGTTATTGTGATAGGAATACGTATTTGCTACCATTGTAAAGAAGTCAAATTCAGGTCTATAAAAATAAGTTCATAAGCAAGTCTAGTCTCACATAGGTGAAGTTAAAGCTAAATTTCATTGTAATCAATCAAAAATGTTAAATTGAGAATTTAATGAGTTATTTGTGGTGTTTTGTTTGATCTGTTGTCATGTTCTTATAAATCAGGACTTGAATTGATGCAGCATTATGTCACATATCAGGGAAAGCCACATGTGGGTAACAGTATTTTTACAAGTGTTTAAAAAGCTACATATGCAAGGTTTTATAAATAAATATGAATTAAAACCCGTATTTTGACTTGGTATCAGATTCATTTAACAAAAGTGCAAGACATTTCTTTGACACCAAATCATTTACCTATATTGTCACTGAACTGCAGGTAGCTTTTTACCGGGGCAAACCTGTCACATGGCATAATTTCCACAAAATTGGATCCAACAAGCCAGAATGACTCACTTTTGGACCAGTACAGCTAATTTTCTGCTAAAAATTGAAACTTCTCTCAATATTTAAAAAAAAAAAATTATTTTAGATAATGTGACACAAGTCCATGTATTTAAAATCTATCAGCCACAAGTTTATAAGTGATTGGAATATTTTTGCTAAAATTTTGCAAGCAGCCATCATTTACATGTACATGTTCATGGAAATCAGAGGTCATCCAGCTGTCTCTCTGACTTGACATTGAATGACCAGTAGTATCCATCTCTCTGACTTGACATTGAATGAGCAGTTGTATCCATCTCTCTGACTTGACATTGAATGACCAGTTGTATCCATCTATCTCTGAGTCATACTCTTGACAGTTATAATTAATATCTTCTGAACCATTTTTGAGATCTTTATGAAACTTAATATGTATTTGTACGATCACAAGAGTTGTCACATTGAAATGGGCCTCTGTTCTCTTTGGTTTGAGGGGGGGGTTGTTTCTTATCTCCATATTTTTAGCTCTACTGGTCATAGTCCTGAAGAGCTTTTGAAATGGTCTGTTGTCCATTGGTCCATTAGCAAAAGATTGTTATTGCTACTCCTAAACTTCTTGGAACTTGCCATGAAACTTGATTCACACTTTCATCCCATAGTCGAGTTGGTCTTGAATGAAAATACAGTGTCTTGAATGAAAATACAGTGCCGATTGGACATTTAATATGGCCACCACAATGACCATCTTAAAAATATTGATTTCTTCTTAATGGAAGATCATATGAAAATTAGTCTTTCATTAAAATACTTATGATTTCTAGTTGGTCCTAAATGAAAATTAGGCTGATCTGATATCCAATATGGCACATCAGTGACCAGCTTGAAAATAATGCTGTTACTACTCTTCGTGACTGGATAGTTGTATCAACATGATTTTTTCTTCTTCTAAACTTGTGATGTCTACTTGGTCCTAAAGGTGCCTATCAGACATTCGGTATGCCTACCATAGTAGCCATCTTGAAAATCTTCACTATTTCTAGTGAATGGTTAATTTTGGCATGGGATTTTCACTGAAAGACTTAATATGATGTCAGATTGGTTTTAAATGAAATGGTGCCAGTAAGACCTCTAATATGACTGCCACAATGGCCATCTTAAAATTTTTGTTATCACTATTTCACCTAGATGGCTGTTCATATTGGCATTGTGCTTTCACCAAAAGACTTAATGAGGTTGTAGTTGGTAATAAAGAGAAAAGTTTTCAAACTCATAACGAATATGGCCACCAAGGCAGTTATCTTGAAAATGTTATCATTGATTCTACAGAAAGTCAAATCAGTATGGGGTTTCCACCAAAAGACCCCTTATTATGCTTTGTTGGTCCTAAATAAAACTGTGCCAAGCTGATATCCATTATGTCCACAATAGCAGTTAATTTGAAAATCTTGTTATTGTTGATGAATATGGTTTCAGCACTACTTAAGAGGAAAGAAATGGTCGATCTTGAATTGATGGAAAGTCTGTTACTTAGTAGAAGACTATTCCTTTTGAGAGATTTGTCTTGAAAGTTGCAGTGACCTCGTTACATCATCAAGATAATATTGCCTGTGCAGTATGAACCTTGGTATGCATTTATATTGTGACCAGAAGATGTTTTCATCACCAGCTTGGTCATACATTACATATCACAATATTTGGTAGGCACTACCACACATACTGTGATATGCATTGAACAGTTAGTAGGTGTTACAATGCGTACAGTGGTCCCTCATGAATGGCCCTTCTGACCAGCGGCCGACCACTCTTTATGGCCAGAATCCCTTGGCACCAACGAGTTTGTGTTCAAAAGTACCTCTCAAGAAAGGCCACTCCTCTAATGTGACAGTGGCCAACATACTAGTGCACAAATTAAAATTCACCCCTCACAAGCAGCCACATTTTATTATTGATATATGTCCAGAACTAGTAATCCGATTATCTTTCCCAATGAAGGTTTCCGGATGTCAGGTTTTTGTTGCTGACAGAAGTGTTGGCCAAAGTACATGTACCACTAAGGTTATTATTATATCATTAATGCAGACGTTCGCAGGAAATGGAGTCAGCAATGTTTTGATAGAGCTTTGGGCTTCATGCAGCAGATTTTTTTTTTTTTCATTGACGATTATGAACAGACGTAATTGTCAAGATAATAACATGGTCAGATAGAAATGGAGTAAGCAATGGTTTGATAGAGATTTGGGCTTCACAGAGCAGATTTTTTTTGTGTGACAATTACAACTGATGTAATTGTCAAGCTCATAACATGGTCAGATAGGCTAAAAATATATTTTGTGCATTAACACATACAGAAACAATCAACTTTGAACAAAACATGGTACCAGACAAAGACCGAAAAATCATGTGACAGCACATGTATCACTTTCTCTATAACAAGGTTTTTCGTGTACAAAAGTTTCATCTGCAAAATTAAATTGCAGTACTGTACAGTTAGCAACATAGGAATAAATCATTGGAAGACTTTAACATGTCATCACGTAAACGAAGAAATAATACTTTAAAAGAAAAAGTAAAAGTTATTCAACTTGATGACAATGGGGAGAGTTTATGTGTCGAAAGATTTTATGTTGGGAAGACTCAAATAAACAAGAAAGTAAAAGATAGGAGAATGTTCTCTAGAAGTTGGAAAAATGGAGTAAATGGAAAGAAAATAATTTTAAGCACGAAACAACGTAACGATTTAAATAACATTTTTCAATGGTTTTGTAATGTGCATGCTAACAATATCCCACTCACATTCCACACCTAAGAATAAGAACTGTTAATTTATGTTACCTTGAAATAACTCTGTTTTTTAAGACAAGAAGAACATTTTAGTAATTAATGCTACTTTTAAATGAAGATATTAACTGCTTTAAGTTATATAGTAGCTTTCCTACTGTATACACATCTCACAAATATAGTACCCCTCTGGAAAGGCCACCTGTCTTATAAGGCCACTTTCCTAGTGCAGAAGGGGTGGCCGTATAAGAGGGGGACCACTACTTTGATGTGTATCATCCAGTTAGAAGGCAATGTAGGACAAAGTTCAGGAGTAATGATATAGATTGTATCATGATAGATACTTCTGTCATGTCAGTCTGTGTTCGACATCTATATTTCTGTGTTGGCATTATGTCAGTATTGTTACAATAATGCCATTCTGCAGATTCTATATATGGCTTTGTTGCTAACTGTACAATGCTCTATTGATCATTGACTGCTGAAACCTAAAATATTTCCTGATTGGAGCCTTAAATACAGCCAAGGGGTTTTCATTTAAGATTTTGCTTATCAGTTTGATTTTTGTCACAAGGTGGAGGTGATACATGTGACAACTCCCACTCCTTGAGGTTTTTGGTTATTGTTATTTTGATGATCTACCACGGTGTTATTTTCCAGATCGAGTAAACAGTAAGATAAAATATGAAATTAATGGATGGAATAACAAAAATCAGAGCAGATATATATCTATATATAACAGAATAACCCCCAAAAAATGAAAAATCGTGTTATTGTAGCTTCTCTTGAATGGCTGGTCATATCATCAGGGGGTTTTCACTAAAATGCTTATGAAACTGTGCCAATCGGACCTACAGTATTGGTGTCTTGTTAGCCATTTTGAAAATTTTTATTGCTGCTGGTTCTAAATGGAGCCATATTGACAGAGTTTTCATATGAAGATTTACTATGATGTTTAGTTGGCCCTAAATGGAATTGGTATCAATTGGACATATCGACACTAGGTTTTTCCCAAAGGACTTTTTATGATTGACCTAATTGAAATTGGTGTCAATCTATATCTAATATGGTCACTGTGGCAGCCATCTTGAAAATCTTCTAACTACTCCTAATGTATGGTCATGTTCACATTGAGTTTTCTCCAGAAGACCATTTATGGTGCCTGGTTGGTCCTAAATGAAAGTTATGACAATTTGACGTCAGTGTGGTCATCTTGGAAATGTTTTTACCACTGTCTTAAATAGATGGTCATATTAACATGGATTTTCCACTGGAAGAAAACTTGAGATATCTGGTTGGTCCAAAAGAAAATTGTGCTCTTACAGTCATTCTTGAAAATCTTGTTATTGCTAAAGAACATCAGAGGTGTGTGTCAGCACTTAGCAGGTAAAAAGAAGAAATGGTCTTATCTTGGATTCCTTGAAATTCTTTTTGGGCAGTAGAGCAGCTGTCCCTTTGAAGGACTGTCACTAAAAAAAAAATCCTCTCTATTCATCCTTTTTTTCTGCTTAATGTATGAACAAAATGCATTCCTTGCTTATATTAGGATGTTGGGGTATTCCATAAGCACTTGCTCAGTGAAAGATCTAATTTATACGAACTTTAAACTGTGCTGCTATTGAACATTGGTGACTTGAAAGCAAAATTGTATGCTGATAACAGCAGAACTGCTGAATTAGGCAGTAATACACTACCTTCTACTGTTGCATTGCTTACTTTTTTCTTAAACTCCAAGTCACTTGTCCAAGCTTATTATTCCCTTCAGTTAGTATTGGAGGTCCTGAATTGAAAAGATCATAATCCCAGTCTGACTCCTTTTTTATAGCCAACATGCAGAATATCATCCTCTTTTTTCCCTTGGATTATGTGCATAATGCACATGTGCTAAGTTAAATTGCTCATCGCACTTTGTCTTCGTTATTTTTAAGTGTTAAAACTTTTAGACCAATCACATATCTTTTTGTGTCAATTGAGTGTTTTTCTTCTCAGTCCTTGGGGTTTTTTTTATACTGTTTTCTGTGATCATTTTCTTAATTTTAGAGAGTTTTTTTTTTTTTCCTTCCTTCCATCAAAGCCAAGAAATATTGCCTTGGATAGATTGCATCAATAAGCGAAAACAAGCTGCATTAATTGGTGCCCATTTCTCTTTTCCAGGATTTTCCTATCCTGTCCTTCATGAAAGTTGAAGGAAGATAACCGCAAGATTACCTAATTCCATTGATTCCTGATATAAAAGACGGGTTTGTAAGTCATAAATTATTTTTTAAAAATGATATCATGGAATTAAATGCATGTACAACACCTCCAATAGCATACCATCGCAAATACGCTCTTTTAAAATGAACATTTCTGTTGTAGGCAGACTACACTTTCATAACATCTTTGCTTGACATCCTTTCATTTGCAGTATAAACACCCACCCACTCTCTCTTGAAGATGCAAACCTTATTTTCTTTATGTATCCTGTACGCTGCATTAAGGCACAAAAAAAGTTTTTCTGGCTGACTGACTCTCCCTGTTTTCTCTTTGCCTGCCCCCCCCCCGTAAATAAAGAAATAAAATCACCTCCAAAAACATCACATTCAATATATATATAATGTTTTTGAAAACAAAAACGACCTGCCTACTACAAGTTTAAAATCAGTGCAATAGGAAACACATATTTTTTAGGGAGTCTTAACAGACCAGCAAACCTTTATCCTGTAAAATGGTGTTTTGAGCCGAGCCAAGTCATTCCAAAGACTTACAAAAAATGGTACATGCAGCTGTCTCACTTGTCACTCGGCATTAAGAGGTTAGTGTTAGGACTGGTTGGCCTGGTGTTAGGATAATGTGACTGGGTGGGACATCATGCTACATGACTGCGGCATGATGCTCCAGTGCTAGACATCACTATAAACGGCCACATTGCAGACATCATTGCAATATTGAAAATTTTTTAAGCTACGTTAAAAATCCCAATCACACATACACACACTTGGTACATGTACGGTTATACATGGAATCATGCAACTTAGTGAGGGGATGCATTTTGACAAGCAGTTCAGCCCCATATTAAGAGGTTTCTGTGATCATTATTTGATAATTCAATGCATCTTGTTAGTAATACAAATCTATAACAAGATGTAGGTCATTATGAATCGTATTTCATGATGTTACTAATATAGTTTAAGTGTTTTTGTTTAACTCGTGAGTACCTAGATTTTTTGATGCTAGGCAGAAAATCTGTGTTTCCTATTGCACTGTTTTGTTTTGTTTTTTGTAATTAAGGCAGGTAGGTGTTTAATTATAATGATTAGTAATATAATGGAGGAACTACAAATTGATTCTACTGTATTGGCTAATATTGTCCCAAAGAAATATTACTGGCCTGGACACAGAATTTCAAACCAAGTTTTCAACAAAATTTTCTTGAAATTTTCTTTAGGTTATTAAATTAATATGTGCTTATTGCTACAGGATGGTGGATTGTTGATGTGGTAAACCCCTCCTCAACTTATTTGTGGCGGGTTTACTGGTTTTGGCTTTCGTATCTAGAGGTGATCGCCAACGGTGAAATTTGCCCGGTATCAAGTAAGGTCAATACAAAGTATGACTTATGGGTGGAATAAATAGATAATCTGAACTAATATATAGAACAGAATAACACGAGCCCCCGTTAAAAATAAAAACAAAATTTAATCAAATTCCAAAAAAACAATAAAATTTAACAAGCAAATGATATAAACATTACAATTCGAAAGATACACTTCTTTCTTTTTGAATCAAACTAATTAAGGAGTTCAAAATGCAAATAAGATTATAAAAAAATAGCCAATTCTGTTTACGATAGAATCAAATCATCATTTAACCGAGTGAGAAATCGAATAACACTGCCTTGCATCGATTCATAACCTGGTGTTCGGTTCCGTCCAAAAGGTCCACTCAGACTGTACTTCTGCCTCCTTCGTGCCTGTAAGTCCTTTTCGCTCTACTTCCCTCTTTCCAAAATTCTTGGTATCTCGTATTTTTCCCTTTTTGGCTTTCCACTCTGTTTGGGATGTAAAACGTGTCTCTTCCCGAAACTAGCTCACCTTATGTTTCAAGCTTTTGGTGTCGGTCAATTCTCCAGACAATTGTTTCCCCCCTTAGATGATTTTTTTTTTTACGAGAGATTTACACATTAAATTTCTCGGAGCCCTCTGTTCTTGTTCTTTTCTCTTGTAGAAAAGTGCAGACTGAGTTGCAAATTCCACTACTGCACATTTAAACTGATAGTTTTTCGTGTGAACCCACACCCCCTTCCACAGTGTAACCAATCAGAATGACATAAAATTCCCACCTCACTAACATCGAAACACTGCACTACGTCTGACAACAAATGGCTACCAACTGTTTTCTGGTCAATGTCCCAACTGTCAGCTTCCATACAAACCAGGAATTGAACTCAGTTCCGGTAAGTTTAAACAAACTAAGCCCTTAATTATATAGCAATAACTCCTGACTTTGGCTGAACCAATCCGTACATTATGGCTTTTCAATGGCGGCCATTCCCCATAAATCTAGTTAATCGTACATGTGTCTAGCTAAATGTTGCCTACAGAGATTAACAATAACCAAACAGATATCGACCTAAAAATTTGGTCTGTTAGTATTGATAACCTAAATATCCGACTTTCTCATTGATAAAGGACTGAGCACATTTTAGAATAAAAAATGAAAGATAAATAAGTAAAATAATTTGCAGGTACCATAACGAAATCAAGACTTTATTGAATCCATTCAGAATTGGCACCAACATTGTGCCATAAACTGCTTTAAAATTACAGGAAGTTATTTATTTGCAAGAATAATCCATTTGGAATGTGCAACATAGCCGTCATTAGTCCAAGTGTGGGATTTATACATCTGTTCTGCTTTACTATAGGAAGGAATATGTGTAGGAAAGATATGGAAGAAAAGGAGAAAAGGTTGATAGGAAAGTATAGCTCAGCAAAAGAAATATAACAAGTCCAAACTTAAGAACTAATTGATCAAGTCAATTTGGAATCTTCAATTTGCAAATTTTTTTTCTCTTTCCTTCTAGTGTTTTTGTTACATGAAATTCCCAGAGTAAAAGCTGCGGTAAAGCTTCCACAGGTTCCCATGTTGTCTTGGGGAAATGTCGCTATTTAGCCCTATAAATGCGCTTGCCACGATGCCAACTGCAGGCTAGAATTTCATCAACAATACCCCATTCTTCCTTTGCGATGTTGCAGGTTCCTCTGATGTCAAGGACTTGGAAGATGAATCTGTTGTAGGTGCTGGAATATCAGTTGTCTTGTTGTGGACTGGTTTAATTGAGGGTTTGCTACCAGATGTTGTGGTCTGTAAAGGTGTTTGTGTCTCCTTTGAATTTGTGGTCTCCTGCAGTGTAGCTGTCTGAGTTGTATGGTCCAAATACTCATTTCTGTTGTCAGGACTGAAGTATTGTTATAGTCTGTTTGCATGGACTAACAACCTCTGTAGTTTGTGATTATCACACTCAGGTAACTTGAATGTATGATTGGGCCCAATGTCCCTGATATACCATGGTCCTGTCCATTTCTTGTGTAATTTAGGTGATCTCCCTTTGGATTGTGCATCCATACTTGTTGTCCTAGGTGGAAAGAGGGTTCTTCAGCGTGTGTATCATAATATTCTTTATATTTTTGCTGGAAGTTCTGGATTTTGTCTCGGGCAACTTGTCTAGTTACTTCCATTTGTGTTTTGAGCTTTTGTAAATAGGTTGCTGTTGTGTTCTTTACTGGCTTCTCTGAATTTTTAGGGTCGGCAAGAGAAATATTTAGTGGAGCTCTCATTTCTGTCCCCAAGGCTAATTCATATGGGGAGAATCCAGTTGAGTTGTTGCATGGTGTCTTGCGCTAAGCCATTAGGATTCCTGGTAACAAATCGACCCAGTTTTGTTGTGCTTGGTCAATATAGGTACATATAGCATACATGCCAACCATTACGCTTTGGCGTAATCATTGCCCTTTTTTTCACTAAATTACGCCTTACGCGTAAACGTATATGGATTACACAATTTTGGTATATCCCCCTTCCAAAAAAAATAATTTGTTTTCTTGTTTTTATTAACATCCCATTAATCCCACAGACCATATTCTAGACAAGACGGCTTCTACATAACTATGATATAAGAGTATGCTTGTCCGTAGACTTGCATGCACTTTCCTAACAGTATTATGTTCTATTTATAGCAGCTGTCCTATTTCCAAGAAACATGCTGGTTTCTACTTTCAAACTTTTGACCTCAGATTCTATTTATAGCAGCTGTATGGCTTAGTGAGGAGAGAACAGATTGGTTTTCTAATTTTTAATCTTTACTCGCAGATTCTTTGTTTTAATTCATATTTGGTACAGAACCAGTCTGTAGGATATTTGGCGCTAAAAGTCGGTCAGATTTATTCAAGTCGATGTGTGTGCTAGAGCAAAAATGTTTCCAGATAATTTCACAGATTTAATAAAGATGAAAAAAACGATTCAGAGATGAATACATAACACAGCGTTCCATTCTAGGGCAGGTTCATGCCCATTGCAGGCTGTGTGGAAAGGATTTTAATATTATTCATGGTGGTAAATTTGATGTGGAGCAACACTTGAAAACTAAAGAAAGCTTGAATTATACTAACTCCAGTACTAAGGTAACTTCTTTTTAAGAACAAAACTCAATTGTGGACATGAATGTTATAAATGTAGAGGTATTATTTACCAAGTTCTAAATAGAACACACCCCTAGCGGTAGAAGACTATGTTGGTCCTTTGATCAAATGGATGTTTCCTGATTCCAAAATTGCAGAATGCATGCATGTGCAAGAGCAAAATCATCTGATATTGTTCGGTGTTTAGCTGAAGATCCTTCACTTAAAATTGCAGAAGCCATGAAAATTGGGTCGTTAGTATCGCCACAGACGGAGTAATAATTATGATGACAAGAAGTTGTACTCAGTCTGTGTAAGAGACTTTGACAACAAAAACGGCAATGTCAAAGTGCTCTTATTTCATTACCAGAATTGACAGTAAATTCCACTGTAGGAAACATTTTTGATTTGCGTGTTAATGCTTTGAATAAACATGATATAAATTGGCTTAACTGTAGGGGGTTTTCAGCTGATAATGCATCAGTGGAATTCATCAAGGAGCTGCATTCTATATTTTGACAAATGTCTCGATGTACATTACAGGTTGTCTCTGTCATTTGATGCACCTTGCTGCACGAAAGGCTGCCAATAAATTAGAAGGAGAATGACTGAAGTATCAAGCTGGCATTCTATCTGACAATGTACTTCATGCGGACAGAACTGAATTTTTTTTCATCTTATTTCCCAGCTAAACGACCCAATAACTGGAAGATATAAATTTCCTCTTCTTTGTCAGGTTGTGAAAGGAATATTGGTTCTTTACCATTCTAATGCTGGCAGTGAGAGATTGTTCTGTATTGTTAGCAAAAATAAAACCGAATTCAGATACAGGCTCAGTAATCTAGTACTTAGTGCTCTACTGGTGTGCGAAACATTCATCGTCTCAACTGGTACAAAGTGAGTATGTTGCTTTTTAAATCTAAAAGTGCTACAAATATGAAACCTTGAAGCAGTAATCGATGTTTAAAGACAGTAGGGGTATAAAAAAAATCATTTTGTACATATGCTTATTGAATTTGTATCATGTTATATGTGGATTACACTTCTCTTCTCAGATTACTCTTTTTGTCCACTTGGATTACACTTTTTCCTCACCAGGGGTTGGCATGTATGATATAGATAGGGTTAATGTTCTGTTGAATCTCTCACATATGGAGTTGGTTTCTGGATGATAGCTTGATGTATGGAAGTGTTTAATATTCATTTTCTTACAGAGTTCCAATATGATATGCGACAGGAAGTTCTGGCCACGGTCAGATACTAGAGCTGTAGGAGCTCCATAATGGCAAATGATTTCTTTGCGAAATATCAGCTATTTCAGTTGCTTCTTGCGATCATAATGGAAATGCTTCCGCAAACCTGCTGAAACTGTCCACACACAAAAATATATACTGGTATTTCTCTTTGGTTACTGTTAATGGACCAAGAATATCCATAGGCCAGTGTTCAAATACTCCAACTGATGGCATAGGGTGTAGGGGTGCCTTTGTAGAGTGAAAAGGCTGTTTGGCTTGTTGGCATTCCTCACAGGTTTTTACATAATCTTTTATCTCTGCATACATTTTTGGCCAATAGTACTTTGACTGTATTGTCGCATAAATTCTGTCAAAGCCTTGATGTCCTTTTCCAGTTACGGAATCATGACAGTTATGTAGAATTTCATGACATAATCCTTTAAGAATGGCTAACTGTTGTTTAATGTGGATTTCTTAAGGAAGTTTCCTCGCCCATCAGTCCCATAAATGGTACAGAATTCCATCAAGCATGGTGTATTGTTCGCTTTCAGCCACTGTCTTTGCTGCTTTTGTTGAGTCATCAGGCAGCTGGCCTGTTTCTAGGTAGCACTGCTAAGTCACTTGGCCACCACACTGGGACTGAGCCTGTTTGATTTCCTCCCCTCTGTTGGAAATGAAACCTGATACTAGCTGCTTATCCACTGTCTGGTCTGCTATACTGTTCACAGATACTGGCTGAGATTGCACCCTGCTGGGGGATCATGGAGGGTCACATTCCAAGGCCAAGATTGAAGGTTCATTGATGTTTATAAACAATATTCTCAGGTCAGTTTCATAGTCACTATAAGCAGTCTCATTGTTGTTTATTACTTCTTTGTATGGAATCCTTGATAAAGAGTCCACATTGGTATGCTTGACACCACTTTTGTGAATGACTTCATAATTGACCTATCGCCGCTTGTCAATCACGCTGGATCAATTAACCAATCAGCGAGCGTAAATTAGACACACCTCCAGGCATTGCTCAAGTCCGCCATTTTCCTCCGACAAGCTGCTTGTAGCAACAATGAATTGATTATGATAAGTATTTACAAATTTTGCAATGAATTGTTGATTTCTCGATCGATAACGGTGAAAAGAAGGCTTGTAATTCTGACAGTCAATATCCAAACCATCTAAATGGAGGACTTAGGTATTCCTTTCCCGAAATATAGGCGAAACTTTGATGGATAACGACTTGTCTCGTGTACGATCAGCTAAATATAGACAGAATTGATGGCAATTGCAATGTGCTTGTTTGCATAAAAGTATCGCTTGATAAAAAAAGAAATTGAAATTGAAAAATATATATGTAAAAATTAACATTTCAAGAATATAGGTGGAGAAACCCCTAACTTTCGGGCTTTGATATATATTATTTATTTATTCTTGTATAGGAAACACTGAACCCAAGGCTACATTATTCTAAAGTTTGAAAATTTACACTTTAATGTTGGCTTGTCCCAAAATTAATGGTTTATCGTCGTGATCTTATAAACACTAGAGTGACGCTTTACTTTCTTATTGGGTTGAAGGAGGGATGGGGATAAAAAAAATGTAATTAGTAATAAAGAAATACAAAATAAAGGTTTCAAATAATTATCGTCCGATATATTAAGCATGCATTTACATGTTTACATCAACAGACATCTTTGATCAAAATTCCATCTGACGAACATAGCAGACCTTAAAATTATTATGTATTTCTGTATATAATTATTATGTATACTTCTAAACAGTAATTATTTACGATTTTGTTATTAATTTTTAATTCATATACTTCCAAGGCAGCATAAACATAAATCAGTTAAAATTAACAAGGATAACATTATATGCTAAATACATCAGCATCTTTTGGAGCAAGTTTCCTTTCATATGAAAAAGTTCTCAAACAGCTTTACAATTGATTGTTATTATTCACTGAAATAAAACACTTAGGTTATTAGTGTACAGACTTGAACTACATATATAAATATTGTCTACTGCAGTATAATTAATGAAACTTTGTAATTTTATATCTTTAAGAATAATACAAATCACATTAAATATATCACTTAAACTGAAACATATTTCTTTGCCAAATACTGCATGTTTGTCGGAGGTTAAGTCACGTGATTTGGTAGGTGGAGCGATCTATCGTCTGGCGTAAGGTCAATTAAATTCCTGTAATAACATACTCCAGCAACCCAAGCATCCTGTTGGATTTTTAATGTCCTTAAGGTATTTTAGGGCAGCATGATCAGTGACAACAGTGAATTTCTGGTGTTCAAGAAAGTGTCTATAACACCGTACTCCTTCCACGAAGGCTAAACCTTCTCTATCGGATATGCCTCATTTTGTTTCAAATAAAAGTAGTGCTCTGCCTCCATAAGAAATTGGATGTTCCCTACCCTGGTCATCTTTTTGACTGAGAATGTAAGATACGCTTGTCCAGAAGCATCTGTTGAGAGAATGGAAGGTTTGTCCATGTTTGGGTAAGCTAAGACAGGTGTTGTAGTCAGAACGGTTTTCAGTTTGTTAAAAGCTGATTCAAATTTATCAGTCCACTGAAATTTTACATCCTTTTTGAGAAGGCTGTTCAAGGGTGCGCATATTTCTATAGTTTTTCACTAACTGTCTGTAGTAATTGCATAATCCCAGGAAACTTCCGAGATCTCGTGCATTTTTCAGTCTTGGAAAGTGTGATACTTATTGGTCTCGTACAAGTCTACTTCTGCTCCATCTTTGGAAATAACATGTCCCAAATATTTGACCCTTTTTATTGCAAACTGACATTTTGATGGTTTCAATTTAAGTTTGGCTTTACGCAGTCTATCAAGTACTTCTTGCAAATGAGAGAAATGTTCCTCTGAGGTGCGACTGTACACCAGCACATCATCAGTGTAGCACAGAACATGTTTATAAGTTATACCCTGTAATAGTTTTGTCATGGTAAGCTGGAGACTCATGAGTGAATTGGACAATCCAAGCTTTTTGAATCCATAACAACCATCAGATATGACAGATGTACTCTTTTCTCTAGTCTCTGGATCAAGCTTGATTTGCCAGGAGCCAGAAAACATGTAAAGCACTGAAATATATGCTGTGGAAGATTGGCCTATGCTAGCCATCATGTCATCAAAACGTGGAAGAGGAAATACTTTGATTTTTGTTTACCTGTAGTCAACAGTGAATCTGTATTCTCCCGATTTCTTCTTCACAAGAACGACTGGACTTTGCCATGGTGGTGTAGATGGTTCAGTGATGTTGTACTTCAACATTTCTTTAACATGTCTGTCAATTTCTGCTTTTTGTGCGGGGTTGGTTCTGTAGAACCTTTGCCTAACAGGTTTCTCATTGCCAGTATCAATTTTATGTTGGTAGATACCTGTACATCCTAATTCTGACAAGTCCACCGCAAACACATCTCTATTTCTCCCAATAAATTCTTGGGGGCCCCAAGTGGCCGAGTGGTCTAAAGTGCTCACCATTCCGGATCACTGCCATCTCACCTCTGTCTGCGAGGGTTCGAGTCTAAGGCTTAGCTAATGTGGGCACATAAGAAAGCTTGCCAGTAGCTTCTCGTGGGTCGGTGGTTCTTCCCGGGGTTTTCCAGGGTTCTTCCTCCACCAGTTATACTGGCCGCCACGTATAGCCTATCTTGTGCTGAAAAAAGGCGTTAAATCCTACAAGAACAACAACAACAACAATAAATTCTTGGAAATAAAATTTTTCATCTGTAGTCAAATCAGAGTCCGACAAGTCAAAGCCAAGGTCTTGTGCAATTTTTAGTTTCATCCCTTTCAGAACTGTCAGCTGTGTGTATGCAGTTCACACTACAAGGCTCTTCTTGTAACATGTTGGGTTCATAATCAGACTGTGTAATGTCATCGGTTCAAGAATTTCCACAGTTGCTGCTGTTTTACCAGGCCTTAAGATTATATCTTTCTTTGTGGGTTTTAGTAAACAAAATCATCCTCTGCCTCCTTGAATTTTATCTATTGCTCTTGCCCCAAGTAATTGGGTTGTTGAGGGTAAGTGCGATACAGGTTGTAACAATATATTGTTCCTTGGGCAGTTCTGAATTTTCACTGGAATCTCACATTTGGTTTGTGCAGGCACTACAATCCTGGCAACCATTCTAGCAAGGCTTATTTTCTGTTTAAGTTCACTTTTTAAGGCAGACACTGTTAATCCATCATACAAGGATATTGTTTTTGAGTTCATGTTTATGGTAGCTTTTTTGCTTTCTAAGAAGTTCATACCTAGAATAAGGTCACAATGTATATGTTTAAAAACACGGAAACTGTGTAACTGTAAGTTGGTTGATTTTTAGGTCCAGGGTTACACATCCAAGAGGCTTTTGTTGATCGCCATTAACACCAATGATGAAGGGAATTTTGGGTGGTTCCAATTCAAAATTGCGGTCCATACGCTGTGGTTGTCTACATGAAATGCATGAAAGTGCTGCTCTTGTATCAATTAGTGCTGTTGTCTTTGTGTTATTGATAATGAATGTTAAGTGATTTCTGTTAATGTCAGATGTGATTGTATCCTGTATGCTACTGAGATATGATTGTGGCATTTTCTTACTGCGATGGATTTTTAGTTTCTCTAGTCATACTGTTGACTGAGTCCGTGAGACTGATCTGCACACTACTGCAAAATAGTTAAATTTTCTACATTTATGGCATTGTTTGCCATTTGCTGGACATCTCTGCTTTGCATGACCAGGAAATCTTCCACACCATCCACAAACCTCAGGTTGCTGCCTGGTGCGGTTGTTCCATTGTCCACTTTATTTCAATGAATGCTTGAATTCTGGCTTGGATGACACTGCCACTGACATTGCGTCACGTTTTTCTTCCAGTCTCTCAATAGCTGATACAAGTGTTTGTTGCTCTTGAGTACTATCTGTCATAGTGACTTCAGCAAGTCTTGCACTTTGACGGAGATATCCACCGTTTCTGGATTCTGTTGTAATATGAATTGTCATATATGTGGTTTTAGTCCATTGATGATGATATGCTTAATTTGTGTCTGTGGTAGTTCCAGCTCAGTTCCCGTAGCAACTATATTTGTAATGAAATCTTCCACTTTCTCGTTTGTACTTTGTAAAGTTTGATACAGAGCTGCAGTTCTCTGCCACTGCACTCTTTCATCTGGCCCATATCAAATAAATTCTTTCTGGAGCAAGCTGAAGTCATCCTTTATATTTTGTGCCAGTGACATATACCAGTGTAATGCATTATCTGTTAACAGTAGAGGTAGGGTTGCTTTTGCCTTGTTGTCATTTAGTCCCTTAGTTGTTGTAAGAAGTTGGAAACATGTCAGCCGTAACTTTGCATCTTGGCTTCCATCACCAGATAAAAGCAGCAAAAGACTGAAATATATGCAGCTTCTATCCATTTTGATGTTGCAGAATGACAAAAATCAAAGGCACTTCTAGATCTCAAATGAGAAATTTCCACCCAACAGATCACTTCATAAAATTGTTGAATAAAGTCCAAAGGAAGGTCCTAAAGATATATATACCAAAATTTTGGTACTGAATTTTGATATGGAGTCAGCACTGCCTAAAATAGAATAGAATTCCCCTAAATCCAATAACAATTAAGAATGTAATTTAACACAACATTTTCATTTTGCATTCTCCACCAAACTGTAGTAGTGCCTATTTAATGTATCTGTGTTATGGGGAATTAGTCACAAGCAAAAATGTTTTCTTTTCTACATTTAATGGAACTCTGATACCTCTAGTTCTTCATGCTGACTCCATGCACTATGTTTGACCTGGCTTATAAACAATCCTAGGGGACTTCAGAGGGAGAGAGAGCATTCCCTGAAGACCTTTTCTAGAACTAAACTTCTGGTGTTAGGTGTAGACCCTTTATCTAACTCTAATCTGCATATCAAAATGCACAGAATCTAACTTATGTAATCCAAAATAAAGTTATATATCTACTCAATATACACACTCTTTTCCCACTGATACTGTATGTTAGAATTTTCAAAAAAATATTATATTAAGTAGGAAATTACTTGTAAACTTTATCTTTATGAGCAGATTAATTCAGAATTAAACTATAACTAACCAACTCTAATTTAAGCACTTAAATTTGAATTTAAGATTCAAATTTCCCTACAACTGGTCACTGATTTTAATGTTTAAGTATTAAGGCAAACTTGCTATAATTGGTTTTAATTAGCTTTACAAACACATAATCCAACTGTCATTCTGACTTTTTTGTTTCAATTTCTCAGCTAGTACTGTAGCTTGACAGCATTGCATTTGAGCAGCTGCTGATAATATGGTATTCACCCAGAATCTCAGCCTCTAAATTGAACAGTGACTGAAGAGCAACTCCTGTATCATAGACATACTATTATTAAATTTATGGAGAGAATTTAGAAAATTTTTATACACAAATATATCTTTTCTTCTAAACCTTATAAAAATACCATAGCACCTGAAATAACTAAATTTAGCCCTATAATAGAAGCATGGTAAATGAGGTTTGCATGCCAGGCTTGCAACTGAAAGTTACAAGTTTGAATCCTAATATTGGATCATCTAGGGGCAGCATTGTGTCTTTGGGAAGGTACTTTACTCCAGTGGCCTAAGCACTAAATAATCTGCTTGTGTTGCTGTGTCATAAAACACCAATGAAACCAAATCTGATCATCAGTACATCTGGTGTGTTGCACCTTGAGCACTAGGATCATGGCCCCTCCACCCCTTTGTCCAAAATTTTGACCCCATGTATGCTTTTTCATTGGATCCAAAAGATTCAAAAATAGATCTTTAAGTTTCCTTTTGCGGCAATCGGATTAAAATCAGATCTCCACTGTGCTATGTGAAGATCTGATAATTCTCTTACGAGTCATGTTTTCTGGTGACCTAAGTTATTACCATAACCCCTAATTTTATCAACCAATCGGATGAAATCATACTTAATGTTTGAGAGACTGAACAGTATGGCTGAAGAGCATAAATGTGTGCTGAATGGTTTGATTCAATTAGCTGATTCAGTAGTCATCTTCATAACATTACCCCAAAGCGGTCGCTGTCATATTGCTTTACTGGATGTCCATCCACATCTGTTGGTGCTAGAAATGGTTGAAGGTGCTAAAAGGGATAAAAACTAAAAGGGCATTTTGCAATAATGCATCTGCAATGAGAAAAAGTGGTAATCAGCTGAGTTGCAGTGTAAAGTCTGTAATAGCTGCTAGTACAGTGTAGTTTTGATATCAAAGTCACACCAGTGGCAAGGAAGATTTCATTTATTTTGAGATCGAGTTAAAAACAAAAGAGGCTCAATTTATGCAGATAAACAATGTCATTTATTTTGTTTATTTATGACCTGAAAAAGAGAAGTAATCCAGAAAATATTTGGAGGGTTTCCCCTAGGGTTGCCTAAGTGGTAAGAGTGTCTGCCTTGGATGTGGGAGATCACAGGTTCGAACCCTGGCCAAGTCATGCCAGAGACTTGTAAAAATAGTACTAGCAGCTGCTTTGCTTGGCACTCAACCTTATGAAGTTAGTGTTAGTACTGGTCAGCCTGGTGTCAGGATAATGTGACTGGGTGGAACTTAATACTACACGGTTGTGGCATGATGCCCCAGTGCTAGACATTGCTATAAACTGCTCGACATGTCTATAAACTGCCACACAGCAGACATTGTAGTGATATGACTAAAATTGTTAAAGCTATGTTAAAAATCCAAACATGTGCACTCATTTCTGGTTTGCATTCTCTGCTATTAACCATTCCATAAGAATATTTTATGGGAAAAGTACCGTTTCAACTGATTGACCATACAATAAAAGCTGGATGAGCATTGAAAAATTATTATGGCTGAAGATTATGGACTCTTCTAAACAAATAAACACAGAAAGCCTGTGGAGCCAATACATGGCAAGCTGTAGTTTAATATATTTTCAGCATTTTGTTATTTAATAATAAAACAGAAATCACATTCATATATTTGTACAACCAGTCCTGCAGGAGTATGGCACTAAAATACACAGAGAAAAAAGTGACATATCAGTGGTGATGACATATACCTGCATTATGTTCAGCTTTTTTGTATGAGACAATTTTAGATAAGTGGACAATCTAACAATTACACATTGGTTACTCGATTCAGTCAGCCAGAAATTGAATACATCAGATGGAAGTTAAAATTGATATTGAAAAGAAAATGTATGCAGTGTTTGTAATGAAAATGCCAGGATACAAATATTCACTTACTAGATATCAGAGAGAACTGGTAATAAAATACGATCTCCATGTATTAAATTAAGGACAAACATTGTGTAACATAAAATTAATCTCATTATGCACTGCTTTCCCAACAAGTTTGATTTTAAAATCTTCTACACACCATGCAAGTCAGGACTAGTTGATTTTATTTATTCCCTGTACCTAGTAATCCCAATTCTTTACCTCAGCTATACAATAACACAATAATTTGTTTATTTATATATGCATGATTCTTTATAAGCTGAATAGAAGGTCTTGCAGCACAAAAATTTTCTTTCATTTCTACTCTTCATCTTTTCAGAAAAACCATCACATTATGTAAAGTGTTCTTCAGAGTTGAGATCAGTATGCCCTCCTTATTTCTTATTTATATTGGTGTTTTCAACAGGTGAATGGCAAGTTTTAATGCCTAAACTAACAGGATTTATTCTTTTCTTTCCTAAGAAAGACGTTTAAATGTTGAGTTCTCCTTACTTTGTGCTGAATTCTGAAGGTGTTAAATACTTTCCTCTGGGTTTTATAATAATAATCATAACTAACAATGCTAGCAGGTGGTTTACACAACTCGACTCATTATAGTTTTTGTTCACTTGGGGCTTGCTCTTAAAATCATTTATAGTCGGTAATAATTATTACTTATTATACACTGCCTCTATTAAGGCAAGGATATAGAAATCTTCATCTCCATCCTTCCTACATTCTGGCAAAGTCTTTTAATGCCAAAGTGCATGTTGACAAATGACTTTTCTTTTACAAATTTAATGCGAGTTGTACTGTTTTACTTGCAGCTTCATGCAGTGTATGACAAAGTGCAGATAATGACAAATCACATTGTTCCTGTAATTGTTTGCTGTACTGGTGATTCTCGTAGACCCGTATATCATACGAGATGGTCTGTTGACCATAATCCATCTGTCTGTTGCCATATATTTCTTGTTACGACTCCTAATTTCTTGGAGGATTGGCATGAAACATTACACGTATTTGTCCCAGGGTCTAGTTGGTTCTAAGTGAAAATGGTGCTGCCTAAACATCAAACATCCTGTTATTGCTACTCCATGGAAAGAGAGACATGTTCAAGTGAAGTTTTACCAGAAGACTTGAGATATCTAGGTGGTTCTAACTGAATATGGTGTCAATATGGAGTTTTCACCAGAAGACCTCTAATAATGTTTTTGGTTTTGTTTTTGAAAATGGTGCTTTTTTGTCACCAGTGGCCAGTTTGAAAAATCTTGCCATCACTTGAGGATATCATATATGGTTTCAACACTCAGCTAAAAGGAAGAATAGGTCATGGATTGCAGGGGACGGGGGAGGCAGCAGGGTGGTTAGCAAACCCATCAGTCTCTTCAGAGGGACTCTTGTTAGAATTATTGCCATTTCTGTCTTTCAGATGAATGAAGCAAGAGTTGTTGACCTTTCACCTGCAGCAGAATATGGTATGGTAAAATCTTGAAAGTACATCTAGTCTGTTTTCATTCATTGGATTGCCCCAAAAGTTTATACACTGTACATGGTTTGATCTTCATTTGAATACGTACATATGAGAGATCATGCTTACAGGGTTTTTTTAAAAAGGGTTGTTGCCATTTTTGCTTTTCAGATGCAGTTTATATTAGAAGCTTGTGAACACAGCTGCTTCGAGATTTTGATGTACTACTGTGAAACTTGCTGCATGTTGTGGTCACCATATTTAACAAACCACTGCTCCTCTGATATTTAGCTCTACTGATCATAGACCAGAAGAGCTTATGGGATGGTCATTCTTCCATCATCCCTTCACTAACTCAAGTACATTATCGTTACTCCTAAACTGCAAAACGTGGCCAGAACTTTACACACAGACACATTCATCCAGTGTCTGGTTGGTCTTGATTGAAAATGGTGCTGTTTGGACATAAAGTATGGCCATCACAGTGGCATTTTTTTTTAAATCTCGTTTTGATTTCTCTTCGATTGGATGAGCATATGAACATGGAGTTTTCATTAAAAGACTTTTAATGATGTCTACTTGGTCCCAAATGAAAATTGTTCCAATCCGATGTACAATATGGCTACCATGGTAGCCAGCATGAAAATCTTGTTATTGCTTCTCCGCCTTCCACCTGAATGGCTAGTCATATCAACATGGGGTTTTCACGACAAGATTTCTTGTGATGCCTAGTTGCTCCTAAATGAAAATGGTTCTCATGTGACATCTAAGATGGCTACTACCATGGTCATCCTGAAAATCTTGTCACTAACCATTTGATTGGATGGTCAAATCAACATGGAGTTTTCATGGAAAGTTTTGTCTAGTTGGTACTAAATAAAAATGTTGCATATCTTATGTTTAATATGGCTTTCACAGTGGCTAGTGAGAAAATCCTTTCAGTACTTCTTCAGAATGATTGATTTATATCAGCATGAGGTATTCACAGAAAGACTAATGTTTTGTTGATCCTAAATTAAAATATTGCTGATCCACGTCCAATATGTGACCATCATGAAAATCTTGTTTTAGCTGCTACTCTTAAATGAAAAGTCATTTTGACATGGGTTTTGATCCGAATAGTTCTTATGGTCTCTAGTTGATCTTAAATGAAAATGACGAGCCATTGATGTAGCCACCATGGTGGCTATACTGAAAATATTATATCTACCACTCCCAAGTGGACGGCTATATCAACATGGGATTTTCACCAATAAACTTGGTCCTAGATGAAAACGGAGCCAGTAATACATACAATATGGCTGCCACCATGGCCATCCTGAAAATAATGTCAGTACTACCTGGAATGGATGATCATTGTGACATGGTGTTTTCGTCAACAGATTTCTACTTTGAAGATGGTGCCAGTCTGACATCCAATATGTCCACCACAGCTGCTAATTGAAATATCTTGTTCTCACAGGAAGAATATCAGAAATAGTTTTCACATTTGGCATTTAAAGGGTAGGAATGGTCTTCACCCAGTAGAGCATCTGTGCCATCAGCTTTTACCAGATGTAGTGTTATGGCAGAATCTTGTAAATGGAACTAGTATAGTTTTATAAGTATCATCATGAAACCACGGGGAAAAAATGGTATATGATGATGTGCTTTTCAACAAATCTGCGACTTAGCTTATGCTAAAAGCTCATGGTATGGCCTCGTGTGTAGTTTGTCAACTTGAAGTCTATATGTCCTTTAGCTCAAGTTTGTTATCGCTACTCCACCTAAACCACTTGAATGAATGAAACGAGACTTAACACGCGTGTTTAGCCCAAGGTTTTGTTGGTGCTTGTACATCCATTATGGTTTCCATAGCAGCTATCTTGAAAGATCTTATAGTTATTTCTGAATAGATGGACATATCAACATAGGGTTTTCACAAAAGATATATGGTCTTAAGTTGGTATTAAATTGCCTAAAGGTAATAGCATTGGGGTTTCACTAGAATTATGATGTCTAGCTAGTACTAAATGATAATGGTAGCTATTTGAAATTCAGTATGGCCACCTTGGCAGCCATCTTGAAAGTCTTATTATTGCTGTTCCTGAATGGAAAGTGATATCAATATGGGATTCACCAGAATGATATCTAGTTGGCCCTGCGTTAAAATGGCGTAGATCTGACCTAAAATATGGCTGCCACAATGAACATATTGAAAATCTTGTCACTAATTCTCCTGAATGGATGGTCTTATGAGCATGCGGTTTTCACACAAAGACTTCTAATGGTAATGTTTTTACCCTAAATAAAAATGGTGCAGTATGGCTGCCATAGTGGATACTTTGAAAATCTTGCTGCTCGAGAATATCAGTTTGGCTTCCAACACTTGGCAGTTGAAAGGAAGAGGTGGCCTTGTCTTGAATTCCTGGAAATACTAAATTAATAATTATCAGGCAAGTAGTACATCAGTCCCTTCTATGGATTCTGGGTTTTTTGGAGTTACTGCCCTTTTTTCAATTTAGCTGAATTTGGTGGATGACATGATCTTGCAAACACAACTAAGCCACAGGTATTGATGGAATGGTGTTAAACCTGGTGTATTTATATGCTTATTTGACAGCATACTGTGAACGTTTCTAGCGTCAGGTTTCAGTGGATTGTCAGGAAACTTTGTACACGTTATAGGCATCATCATAAAATGACCGTTCTGGTAAATTTTCGTGACCCTATGATATTTTTTAGGAGTTGTCACCCATTTTGACTTAAAACTGAATTCAGTATTTGACAGTTTAGTTTTGTGAATGTGTAGCAGTGGACTTGAGTACATATTATAGTCGTGATCTCAAGAAATCCATGTTGATCATTCGACTCATATTCTACATCGTTTTAACCATGGACACGTATTCGCCATAGGTGTATATTTGAGGGATGCAGGAGGGTAGAAGTATCCCGCTAACCATTCCTCTTGTTCTTCTGACGTTTCTGACGGTCATACAGGTGTAGCATCCACAATGCACATCAAATGTTAAAATAATCCACACAAATTTTCATTTAAAAAAGAATATTAAAAAGTGGAAGGTTTTGGAGTAAAGCTTCTCCAGAATATTGTTACAAGCCAGGGGTCTATGCTTGACCGAGCGGTGTCAAAACCCTGGCGCGATTCCTGCTAGAAGTCATAAGTTTACCCCAAATTTCCAAAGACTTCTGTACAACTTCAGTTGTAAATTAGAAAGCCCGACGTGTCCATTCTATACATAAATTTTACTGTAATCAGTGCAAGACCACAGATCGTCCAACTTGCCAACTATCTATCAACCGCACATCTGCATGGTTTCTCTTCATCAACTTTCCGTACCGTCAGCAGTTCACGCCGTAGAAACACTACAACTATCCCCTAACACAGGGAACTATTTTAACTACGCCACCTTAGGCCAGTCAATCCATTGGTTTCAAGGCACATTACGCCAGTACAACTGCATCACATTTGCCACCATGGCGACATAAACGGTATCTGCCGAGTCCCTTCTTGTTTATTCCATTGTGTAATTTACCGGTTTCCTACCGTAAATGCTGCCACTACAGTCACAACACCTATGTACACCACTAGATTTTAATAGGGACTATATTATTCCAGGGACAGTCGTACGGTTTGGGTCTAATTCACTACTAATTGACCATGGCATCATGGAAACTCACTAACATTTCTCTCCGTGACGTTTGCTCCTAGTATTTGGCTAATTATATCGGGCTAAGGAATATTTCCATTGTACCGAATTCCGATAATCAAACAAGTAATCACACAGATCTAAGAATTGCTTAAACGGGGCGCTATAACAAAGCGCATCTCCTAAATTTTATTACAATATTAGTAAATGCGATTGTGTTGACATCATGTTGTGTTTTTTGTTGTTAATTTTCTTCTTTTTTGGGGCCACATTTCTGAACTCATCAGTCACAATTGCGTGTTCAATCAAAACACATTTGTGTGCTGTTTTAAATGGTAATTAGAAATTTTCACCACTGGATAAAAAATAATTGCCCCAAGTCGATTGGGAGAATTTTGTTACGACATCAATTAAAAATTCTTTTATGTTGTAAGAGATCTGCATAAAACTTGATAGAAGGGTGTTTAGTTATGTGTAATTGTATTACTATTACGGGCCGCTTTTTAAAAACGTCTGCTTGTGCATGTGGGTTGATTACTCTGATGCACAGTTATGAGCTGTTTGAGAAGGATTTAATCTATTTTCAGCTCTACAGCATGAAAAGAAGGTCACTGTGGCATGTTTTTTACAGTTGTATTTCACACAGAAATTACACTTAGTCAAAAGAGGTGTTGTCTGGTGATAAAATCTTTTACATGATGTCGTTTGATAATTGATTAGGATACTGGAATGCAAGTGTCCTTTGTCAGTCTTTATTCGAATACAGGAACTTTGTTGTGCCATGACAGCTTTGTTATTAGAAATGTTGAGTTAAATTTCAGAGAGGGGACTGTCGCTGAGTTTTGATATACCAGTGGAATGTGGTGATAATTGTGCAAGAACCGTTAAATTATGATACATATCTAAAGATTAAGACGAGGCCCTAACTCCGTGACGCATTTGAACAGGTAAGTACATGATTCATGTAACTGTTGTTCCTGACTGATGGCGTATGTCACAGAGATTGTGCCCTGAAATAGATATGATCATATTCTTTTACGTACTTATGATTTGACTCCCATGAAATGCGTAGCTGTCATAGACGGCAGCAAAATAAAATCAATTTCCTCCATTGTTTCGTCATCGTTGTTGTCATTACTTTTGTTCCCACAGCATCTGTCATTAAGTCAGTTATATCTTCTTCTCAAATGATTATGTGTATGGTCTACTAAACATGCGGGTCGTTTGATCTTTAAACGGAAAATTACTCGCTTTGCAAGTGTGCGAGAACTTCGCATAATTCTAATGGAACGAATGTATTCTGTTGTTCAGATATATAACAATGAACCTTATAATGTGCAAGGCCTAACGTACACAAGCAGCTTGGTACGAGGGTGCGTTTTCTGGGCGTTTGCAATATTTGCGCCAGTTTGGACAGCAAGTAAGCAATATGAAAGTCATGAGTTTTTGAGATCCATTTTTCTACCCACTTTTAACAATAGTCATAATTAACAATGTGTGTGTGTGTGTGTGTGTGTGTGTGTGTGTGATACATTGTCTCATTCTTTCAAGTATGCTGGATGAATGTTCATTCCTAAATTTGCTTCTCTCACTGGACGTGTGACACAATTATGAAGATAGATTTCGTACTCCATTAATATGGACTTGGGGGTAGGATACCCATTCTTTGTGCTCCATATTACACTGTTATCAGAAGGCAATCTGAGTATTGTTCTAGTTTCATTGTTGGCAGAATTCGAGTGTGCCCACTAGCTACGAGTTCAAAGATAAGCAAGATGTGAGTATAATGTAACTGTACTTCAGCCCTATTGTCGTAATTTAACAGAACAATTTTCATATGCAATTTAGCTGTGTCAGGTCTGAAACTATATGATCCCTTTAGGAAGATTATATGACGTGCATTACCATCTCAGTATGATTATTGTAGCCCGGGTATTATTATTCATCCATAAAACGAATGAATAGATTTTGGAATTCTACACGCCCATTATTGTGAACTACGTGATCGTGGAAGATTCAGAGCAGCTGAGATTTTTTGTTTTTATTGCATGTCAGGCTCTTGGCGAGATATTTGGCGTTGAAAACATGCAAGAATGAAAGAAAGATGCTTCAAATCGAAGTTTGACACGCGTTCTTAGTCGTACATTCCTTCGCGTGCAAAAGGTCATAAACATACCAGTATCTGCATGTGCTGACTTGAAAGGCTTTAAGTCAATTATGGTAACAGCAGTGTCGTATCGCAACTAAACGTTACGCATATGTCGATGACAACTTTCCTGGACAAAATTTAACTCGACTTGGCTCCCAAACCTCGAGTCCAAACTGATAACTTGACTCGTGTAGGTTGCTGCCACTCTTTCATGGAGTTGCCTTTCCACGGTAGCTATTTTGATTGCGATACATAGTATAAATCTATGCACATTTTTATCCGTTTTTAATAGACGGGTTTTGTTTTTTTTTTTCAAAACAACTACGTGATTTTATTTTATACAAGTGAACACTTATATGAATTAATGGAAAGCTTTCTTATAATCAGTTAGTAAAAGTGCACATTCAGCTATATACTGTCGATTCGCAACGTGGAGGTTAGTCCTGCGAATCGTCAATCGAATGTGTCGATGGCTGCCATTCGGACCACCACTGCTATTTACGAAAGAAGTATTCGAAACAATTGCGATTTCATCCGCAACTTCTCGCACAGTCAGAATAGTTAAAGTTGTCCGAAATATATTGCAGTTTCATCTTTACAAAGAAATTCCTAGCGAACCAAATGTGCACTTTTTCTGTAAATTACTGCGTCGAAATAATCCAGTGCATAGCCGAGTAGGTCTGGCTGATATATAGTATAGTAAAGGTTCCGCTCTACTGTTTCTCTGTTTGCATAATATTTTAGATTTTCAAAGAATAAGAATTTCTCTGATTTTTCTCATTGGTAATCCTAGTTAATTTGAAAAGACCTAAAATATTAGTATTGTTAAAGAACTTTTAATTCCTAGGTGTATGATTGATGGGTGTAATTTGGGTTGGAGAGTGTACAGCGTTGCATCCCTCTTTCAAAAGTACCCAATAATTGTAGCGCGGAACCAAATACCTACCAGTTGGAGGTAATCCCTTGTCAGTAAGGGGGATAATAGGGAATATAATTGGTTGCATGTCAAATTTTACTTTGAGATGTCAAATTAAATTGATTTCATTTGAGACACATCGGCTATTCCCAAGCCATAAAGTCATCACGACATCATCATCAGTGTATCCCCTAGGGGTGCAAGATTGAGAGTCAAAAACATCCTCGGTGTCAAAATCGGGGGTCAGACTGAGTAAAAACAAACTTTCGGTATCAAAACTGGGTGTCAGATTAAAAGTTTGGGTGTCTCTGAAGCAAAAATGAGGGTAAAGGGAAACACTGCATCATACCTTACAAGACAAACGGGTCTGTCCCCATGACACAAGTTTCTGGTCAAAGTGCCTAAAAATTACGAAAGTGACAGCAGCATCGTAGTTGTTTTTAAAAAAATTAAATAAACTAGATTTATTTTCATTAGTTACTCAAAGGTTTATTATTATTGTTGTTGTTGTTGTTTTTGTTGTTAGAATAATTTTACAAGACAAGCCTGTCCGAAAGCTGTTTTAGATGGTGGCGTGCGTGGGGTATCTTCAGTGAAATGGACTTAGTTTTCCATTGCCTGATCCTTCATAAGGAGTCTTTTAACGCCGCTATCACTGATTTTTTTTTTAATGGAGCCGACCTTGGAGGAAAATCGACATAGTGACAACTTTGGCATCATTGTGCGTGTCAGTACATCATTTCGTCCGTCTGTGCCCTAGATTAAGGTCAATATTAATACTCGTGTCCCCCGCTTTTCGTTGAAAATGGGGTATTACTTACGTTCTTCTCCACTCCCGTTCATCCTATTTTCGTTTATGCACTATATTATTGGATTTCCTCCAAATTTGGCATGCAGCTCGATATTACCGAGACTTTGGACGAGTTTTGTTGTCTGCGTTCAGCGTCCATGTTAAGCGGAGACTAGTTGAAGCCCCTGCCCCTGATTGTTAAACCCACCCACTTTCGTTTTCACTGAACTATCTAAATTATTTTTGTATTAAAACCACATATAGGTTGCAGTTTGATAGTGATTAGGTCTGAGATGAATTTTTACTTTGTCTCCGCTCATTGACTCCTTCAATTATTATTGGAATTTTGCTCAAATTTGGTATGGAGCTTGATTTTCATGACTTGGCAAAGCATAATTGCGATCGTTCTGCGTCAGTATATATCAGTTCATGTTCCTAGGAGAATTATCTTTCGATTTTAGCCAAATTTGATGTGAAGTTTGATTTTCAGAAGATCTTGGCCGAGTTGTGTTGTCAAAGTATCGTATAGTGAAGTTACAGACTTGATTGATGGACCAAGCCACTTATGTTGGCAGAAGACAACTCCAATAATAATTATGGGAACAAAAGTATGTAGGCAGCTTGGTGCTAATGAAACCTTGTCCGAGTTTGAGTGCGGCATTTTGCATTGTGATTAAGCCGTTTTGAATTCCCAGATTGACAGACCCACCCCTATTTCCATTTCTAAACAGCTCCTTTTATTTTTTGACTGGATTTCATCCAGATTTGGTAGACCCAGTGTTATGTGTATTTAATTTAATTGTTTGTTTGGGGTGGGGTGGGGTGTTGTTTTGTTGTTTTTTTTTAATTTCGTTACATGCTATTGTAATGTAACATTGTATGCTGGACTTGATCTTGTCCAAACCCGAGTTCATTTCTGCTTGACCTGATTGACTTTTTTTTTAAAATTTCATTTTATGTAAACAACTAATGCATAGTTAAATTATTCTCTCAGTGTATGGGCTTGAAATCAGGATCGTTATTAATAGAAGTAAGTAAGTATGTGTATTTGGGTCAAAGTTTTGGAGTTTCGTAAGAAATTATACATGATCCAGGTATTTGTTTTGTAAACATCAGGATCATTCTGGAAGGTTATTTTCCATTAGGTAATGATTTTTTGTTTAGAAAATACTAATTGTGACCTCAGGTCAAGTAGTAATCTTGTGATTGTGAGGACTTGGTCATTCGTGCTTTAACATCTAGTACTATCAAGTTGTATTATATTGTGACCAGTTTGGCTGAATTTTATTTTCTTCAAATTATTGAATTCAAGCGATTATTTTCTCTGGAAGTACAAAAGTGCTCTGATAAAATTCTTGGCTAGAGACTTTCACATGAATTTATACTGAATTCAACCTGGAATTATATTACTGTGATTCAACAAAAGACAACAGACACGTCATCGCTTTCAGTTTAGGATTTCTTCGGAACTTGTACCAAGTTTTATTCAGGACTTTAAATTACTAGGATTTTTGTCTGTAATTCTTGGATTTTTTTGGGATTTAATTCGAAATATCGTAAGTTTCACATTTGATTTGCAGCTTTTGTTATTGACGAGGCTTTATCTCATTTCATTTGTCAGCATTCTGCTTCTTTTGGCGCATTTTACCACCTCTAATTACCAAACCCAACCTCTGCAGATGAATGACTCGGTACCTATAGGATTTTATAAAAAGAAAATTTAGGCAGAGTTATTAATATTGAGGCATCGGTTGAGTTTCATTGCCATTTATACTCGGGTAAATGTTCAGCATGCCACCCATCTGTTAACGGAGTTATGATTCCTAATGGTTGTCTTGTCAGCTATAACTTTTGGCCGAATAATCCATCTTGTTATGCAACTTTATGTTAATTACGCCTGTCCCTGGTTTTTATTTTTGAGCGTTTGATCCGCATCATATGGCCGAGTTGTAGCCGCTGAGTTTTGGACGGGCCCACCTTTATGCACCAAATAATTCCTGCCATTTTGGGGATTTCAAGACGTATATGCAACTTCTTGTTGAAATATTGTTAAGACCTCGCTTAGGTTTCATTGTCGGTGTTCTGCGATATCGGCAGTCTCTTACTTTGCACAGGTACCTGAATTCGTATACTCCACGACTAATGACACCCAGACCTTTTTCCACAAAACGACACTTCCTGTTCCAGAGAAAAGCAGAGGACATCAGTTTCTTGAATTAGATAATTTCATTTGGGCTCAGTGTTAATGTTTTACGTTTTTTTTTAATTTATTTATTTATTAAAATTATTTATTTATTTATATTTGTTTACTTTCTAGCTCAATAAAAGGTGGGCCTGACCAAGAAAGGTGTTCAAAGTTTGTGCCCAAAGCCTTTCATAGCATCTAATTAAAACTTGAGCCAAGTTTTGAGGCAGCACTCTTCCCTTTTCTTTTCTTTTCTTTTTTTTTTCTTTTTTTTTTTGTGGGGAAATTTCAGGCGAACTAAATATTCTACTTTTTTGTACATTGCTGCGCCGTCATACGTCTGAGGGATATTTTTTCTCGCATAATAACAGGTGGTCCGTATTACGCCGACCAAAAGATTGGTAAAGCAGTAGGAGAATCTGGGCCATTTCCACCGCATGCTAAAAAGGGGGATGGGAGAGAAGGGGGAAAGAACCATTGGATGTAAATAATGTCCATTATAACTGCTTTAAACCTGTGATATTACGTTGTAATAACGCCACAATGAATAGCTGACGTGTCATCACTAACAGAGATGGAAGCATCGTCGAGTGTCATTTTCAAGACCAATAATGTTACAAGACTTGTTCTTCACACCTAGCTGGATGTTCGTCCGCTAAAATCTTGCAAATTTGGAAAGATCACGTAGAGTCGAAGTTTTTCGACTCGCGTCGGAAAGAGACGATAATATTCCAAATGACTGGTAAAGGTTTGTAGAATATAGTTGCCGAGAGGTGTTGCTTATATCGCTGGAACATTTTTTTTTAAATTTTTTTTTCGTCTTATTTCCGTAAATAACAACAACCCACACCATTCAGATTGTAAGCCCATCAGCATTATTTATGCATCAAGGTAAATATAAACATTTATAATGTGTTCAGAGATGGTAGAATGTATTTGAACAAAAGCTGGCAATACGTGCCGTGATTTTGTACTTTGTTAGGTAATGAAATAGTACAGTATGACAATTTGCAAAATTGTTGTGCAGAAGAGAGAGAGGTGGAGGCGACGGCGGGCCAAAATATAAACAAAAATAGGAAAATTGTGCATTTATGATGGCTAAAGTTGTGTTGCAATCGCTGACTAGCCAGTCGGTTACTAAACCTGATTGCTGGTAAGCCTTGTTGTGAGCGTAACAATCGTTTACATAGACCTTTACCAGATCTTCATTAGCCACGCGAAAAAGGTCTGGTTTTACGAGACAATATGGAATCCGAGAATGGTACAGTTTTCTTTAAAACTTTCTATGGTGAGAGTCGCTGCTTCCAACTTAAGTTTCTGGCTTTCGACTTTATTTTAGATTACAGATTATGGATACTCGACTCCAAAATTGTGGAGAAATATGACGAGGGAGGTTTTTCTGTTTTAAAAAGTAAACCTTAAGAGAACATTTGAATTTTTTGCTCAGGGATTTTTTTTTTTTTTTTAATTAATAAAATGTCATTAATCTAAAACGTTATTAATCGCTGCTTGTACTGCTTTTGCACAAATTTTATAATGTAATACTGTTATGTTATATCGGCTATTAAAAAGAAATGGAAAGAAGGAAACTTGAGCTTGTTGGGTGTCACAGCGTGGAAATAACTTTTCGCCAACGGTATATGCAATGCGAAGTTTTTGTTGTGGTTTCTTTTTCTTTTTCTTATTGGCTCGCTAGTCATAAGCCTTCTGTAAGAAATTCAAACATTATATACCGCATTCAAAAGCGGCCTTTGTAACGGCGACCGTTTTTCACAGGTGAAGGCTTGTAAATAACAACCGTTATTTTGTCCCAGTGTAATCAGTGAGCGGCAAGCAGGGTAGACCCCATAATGCTGCTTACTGGAGGCGCTGCTCGACAGAATATGTGATTTCTCCACAGGTTGGAGGGACATAGAAACGTACAGAAATCTGAACAAACATTCTTAATCAGAAACATTGTTCATACTTTAAAGTTGGTTGTGATTCCGTCCTGCCCTCTGCAGTGGTACTTAGCAGTACAATTTCTTTAGGAAGTTCTGTTCTAAGCTGGAATGTTACCAAGGCGTCCCAGTTGAGGAATCAAAGGCATGACACAGGTGTACTTTTCAACAAAACGGATTTCATCCCAATTGCTTTTTATGGACTGTGACTTTAAAGGAAAAAGAACCCGGATATTTGAATCCTTTACTGATTATTATTACAGTTATAAAGCTGTGACATTTTAATTGTCGTTTGATAAATGAACATGACTAATTTCACAAAATGGTGTCTATGGAATGAATGGTGTTCTGTGTTTGCCAGAATATAATGTAAGTAAGTTCATGTGAATCGCCCATTTAGGGCTCTGTCCGTATTGGCCAGTCTTCTCACTTTTAGTCTGAGTAATTATTACCTATGTTAAACACGATGTACAAAGCCAATTTCAGGACAGCGTGTTGGGTTGTCAAGGGATACAGCAAGAGGATGACGGTAAATCTCTCTCTCTCTCTCTCTCGTTAGTACATTATTCGATGAGAGGCTTTTCCCCCACTTATAAAATTTGCGATGGTTATTCCAATTTCGGCCGTATGCTAGCCACGTTTAACACGTGGTTGAGCACTTTTCGTTTCCATCGACTTCAAGCCTTGCATCATTTTTCCCATTCCTCTTTTCTCACATAATATCCTGCCTTTTTTTTTTGTTTCCCTGCTTCATCCGTTCGTACATCTTTCAGTTTTCACTTGTGTACTTGTAACTTTTTCCATGGGCTTTGTCTTTATTTTTATTTTTATATCTTAATGGTTCTCTCGTGTGTATAGAACCATTTTTTATTTTATGTAAAAATATAGTTTTAGAAAAAGAAAAGAAAAAACAAAAACAAATACCACCCATCCTTTTTCAGACCAGTTTTGGACCTTTATGGCGGTACTCGGTGCATCAATAATTAGTTCATGTAGATTTCAGCTATTATGAAGGTTTATATGGTGCGTTTCTTCAGAGAAAAATGGTGATACATGGCAGTCTTAATGAGCATCCGAATTATAGAGTATGGGGAAATCGCAGTTGCTTCGTTGTTCGTTGGAAAGGCACTTCGCTCCCATTAACTACGCATAATATAAAGTGCTATATATGTGTGTATGGGTAGTGCTGGTGGTGAGGAGACAGACAGTCGAACGTCTGATTACTTCGGATGATGTGCGAAGGATATCACAGGTGGAGATGGACTAGGGCATCATCTCTTTTCTTTCGCATGTTTGCTGTTACTGTTGACTCATGGATTGTGATTGATCAGATGATGCCCATCAATCTTCAGAGTATAATATCATTGGCTGTTGAAGTTTGCACGTTTTCCTAGCAAGGCATGTGTGATTATCTTTTAAATGAACATCTTTTACAATTGAAAATTGTAATTTAAAAATATTTATACAGTAACCACCAAAATGAGATTTCTTAAAAACAGAGCTGCTTATTTGAAGTTTACATTACTGTATGTGCTTTTGTGATCTCAAGTTTAACGATTAGAGTCGGGATTTGTGTCCAAGTTTAGAGTTCTCTCGATGTGCTACTTCTGGTACCTCTGCTTAAAGTTTTGCACTCCTAACATTAGTGTCTCGTATCTTCAAGTGAATTGTATAAGGTACATCTGGTGTCATCGGGTCAGATTCCGTTACACTCGTGCCTTTACTTTTTAACACGTTTCATGCGACGGATAAACCATTTGTAGAAGTCTAGAGAGTCAACAAAAGCATGTTTATATTACTTAGGTGTTGGGAGACCCCGCACATGATATATTGGCTTTTTGATGCAAGTTCAAATACTATTATTTGTGGAGAGATAAAAGTGTGATCTTAGTGTTGTGATTAGACTGGGTGTCCTTCTTGTATCTTGTACAACTTTTGCTTCTGCAAGTAAAACCTCGCGCGCTATTGTTGCCTGCTTCTTTGATTTCACGCATTCTTTATACCTAAAGCATTTTGTTTCACTGGCCTTCAGGTGAATACGAGAATTTTCTTTGTTGTTTATGGCGCGCTTTAAAACGCTTCGTCTGTCTTCTTTTTTTATTTTTTTTTATTTTTATTTTTTACAAGTAAGGAAGAAATGGATACTAATTATTGTTCATGTTGACTTTAAAACCTGTTTTTGCGATTGCACTTTTTATATATACCAAATTTACTTGACCAAAACACTGTGTATGTGTGTGTGTGTGTGTGTGTGTGTGTATATATATATATATATATATATATATATATATATATATATATATATATATATATGAGAGATAATTGTCTTGGAAGACAGTAGATAATTAAAGCTGAGGACAACGGCCTGTTTGAAAAGAAGCCATTCAGTCGTATTAAAGTCGACGAATGTTTAATGTCCTAATCTTGATCAGAATATCAATTTAAATTACCACCTGTGGATTCCTCAAAGAATAGATTTATTCTTTGGAAAATGTGTCTTATCGAGACTTAAACAGTCCAGTGCTTTGCAAACTAACTGTTGGAGTCCAGGTTTATAGATTGGCGGAAGATAAGGTTCCGCAGCATGCAGCAACAAAGACTGGGACTCGCAAAACCACTGGGGCTTGTCAGGAACTGTAAAAAGACACCGTAACCACATTCCTTACAATTCAACTTAGCCGTTCTAGTTAAAGCATTGTAACTTCGGGATAATAAAGGATGATTCATTGCAGAACTTAAAGATAAGTTGGATAAATGATGAGATACATCGATGTTTCAATACACGGCCGGAGTTAAGAATGTTCAGATGTCATCATGTGTTGAGCAAACGACACAAACACGCATGTGTTGGATGGACAGATTGTATGCAGATTTTATTATGACCAACACGACATTTGCAGGGAATATAGTGTTAATATTTTCTCGGTCCGCCCTTCCTTGCATTCGTCACACGTTGGTTTCGTTATGCGTATAGATCAGGTTTCGTGCCATGTGGTGGGCATCCGTGTCCCATGAACACATTTACAGCAGTGTGTGGCTGCTTCGAAAATTTTAAATACACGGAAGTCCATTTTTATTTACATGAATCGGTTGTCGGGGTTTGTGACCGTTTAGCCTGGAACACGCAATTGACTTGTACTGGCTTTTCCACTAACAAAGCCCAGTATATGCCCTTCTTGCCTTATTTGATCGAAACAGAAACAACAAAGGGTTCAGCGAACCCTTCGTTAGCGCAGTTGTAGAGACAACAGTGTGCATTTACATTTTTGTCAGCTATCTTGAAAAAATAGTAATCTGTTACGTTATCATTCTTGTCTCCAGTAATATCACTAGCTCTAGCTCTCTCTCTCTCTCTCTCTCTCTCTCTCATATATATATATATTGATTTTCTCTCGAGAGGGAGCACCTGTTATGTCAACATTCCACATGTAGACCGGATACCTTGGTAGATATTACAGTACCGACGCTCTTACGGGGCTCCTTGAAATCCACTGACCCCAGGTTTTGATAGTGGCCTAATCTCAGAATTTATCCATTTGCGGCTCCAGATAAGGTTTGAAGTCCTTTCACTACTGGATAGATTGGTCTTCGAAATTGCTTGAATACCAAACGAACAATTCTTGGCAATTGCTCAGATTCGTAAGTATATATAATGCACATGTTTCTGTCTGTGCCAGTTATCCACCCGTTTTATGCAATTTATGTTCATAAGAAAGTATCGATCGGGTAGTTCATTATGCTACACCTGTAACGTCCTTCATCGCTGATAGATCCACCAGTACAAGAAAGCTATCATTTTACGGATCTTTCGGAATAATGTCGTACAAGTGAACATAACAAATTACATACGTGAACAGTTTGGGACATGTGGAATGTTAAGTCTTGTAAATCTTCTTGCATTTGGATGATGTCCTGCATACTAGAGCCTTTGGAGACGGTTACAATATAGATTGCATTTCAATACCCATGCTGCTGAAATGAACGTATGTAGCGAGGTTTTCGCGACGTCAAGAACTTCTGCTTGTAGTCTTCTTTACGAGGGCGGGCTCTTTCGATGCAGTGAACATCTCGATTCTTTAACAGTTACGCGCCACGATTTGGCAGAAAAGTGAGTCACTGTCCATTTTTGATCTCAACAAGAGTGTTGAGAGACTTGAACAAAATTCCTGAAATAATACCCGTACAGCATTATTCACGTGTATAATACGGGCAGTAAGGTCATATACATGACGGCATAAAAGATCAAGACCAAAATTTTCCACCAAGCTGAATGAGGGCTCATTTCAGAGTACTCAGGTGTGAAAAAAAAAAACATACTTAAAATTTCACAATTTATATGCACTTAACGCGATTGTATGACTTTAGAGGAAGACGTTCCATTAAGTTTGTGTGTGTAGTATTTTATTTTCTTTACTCGGATTCTCACCACTCCATCCCCACCCACTTTATAAGGGGGGGGGGGGTCTCGCATTACGCGCGCGTCATAGCGCCATATTTTCTCGATCAGAAATGGAGGGAATTTGGATATCTAAACCATTGATCCATGATTCCATTCGCCACCCATATTACTTAGCCAGTGTATTTTCACAGGGTGTATGTGTGTGTGGGTCTTTTTTTGTGTAATCTCCATGCCCTACAGAGCACATGGTGGGATTTATTGTTCGGGGAACTGTCATGTTCACGGATTGTTCTGATTTGCTTGTTGATCCTTTCAGGATTAAGCCGAATTTATATTGCACCACCAGCTCTGCTCTAACTATCGATCCCAAGGATTTGCTTGCTTCTTTGATGGCTTTTCGAAACATTTGAAACAAATACAGCCTTTATGTTCAGTAATGTCAGCAGAGATTCCGCCTGTCGATACTTAACTAGACTCCAGCCCGTTATTAATCGGTAAAGGAATTACGCTGAGTGTAGGGTTGCGATGGGGTGGGGGTGGAATTAGGCACAACATCCTCGCTCTAGTGACCAGAAATTTGCTGTGGAAGAGTTAGTAATACTGGCTTTCAGTGTTCGAGCACGGACGGACGGACGTAGACATTGACACATGCGCCTTCTATAATGTGTGTATACAGTAAGCTTGCACGTATGCTTCATTACTTACGTCTGCATCTTACTTTCTCTTATCGACTCCAACATCCAGTTTAACTATTTCAGTGTTACATGTCCGTGTAATCGCCAGTATTTGGCTGGATAGTAGCTTCAGATGTACGAGGACACAGACATGCTTATTGACGCATATATGCTCACTCGCTCCGTCGCGAACACGCACGTACGGTCACCAATTAGGCACATGTACTTGTGACAATTCCGATATAAAACACCTTTCAGATACATATATTGGCGAGATTAAATGTAAAATGCATGATCTGCTTACGACTTAGAGAACCACGAGCTAGTTTCACCACAGCTATGATTGATTGAATAGTTTCTGCGCTGTTCTTGCATGCCAGGTTTCAGGGCCTTTTGCAACACTGAAAGATCGGTTTAGACCATCTTCGAACCTCGGCAGGTCATAATTATATACAGGTTTAAAGAGGTGCCGAAATGGAAGCGGGTCTATATATGAACCGTTTGAGTCTTGCTGGAAACCAACATTAATCAGATTCGATTATCCGGTGCATGGCGAGCAAGGTATAGGAATGGTGCATGGCGAGCAAGGTGTAGGAATTGTTACAGACAACAGCTAAGTTATATGCTTGTACTTTGAAACAGTCTTGGATTTGGGATTTTCTTCGACCACTCAGCTCATGCGAAATGTTTGATTAGGTGAATATCGTTGGAGATTAGTTACAACACTTGATCACAAATTTTCAGCATGTATCCATGTCTTAACATTTGTAGACCAGTTGGAAAGACAACGAAACAAATCGAAGTAGTTGCCGACTAGCATGTACAAAACCTGCATCTTAATTTACATTGCGGTTTAAGTTAAAAACTAAAAGTTAATAACTCTTCAAGTATCTTTTGACACATTTCGGTAAGGCTGCTATGGGTCTGTCTGTCACACACGCACGCACGCACAGCGCTTATACAGATTGCTACCGTTTACATTACTATCGCAGTTTTCCAGATTGATCAAACGTTTCATCATGCTTGATTTTGTCGGTCAGATCTAGTGATTCATTTCTCTTGTCCCTCTTCCACAGTCATGTGCACCTGAGTTAGATATTTACAAACTAAACTGGTATTTTAAATGCTGCACATGGTTCTGGTTCTCTCTCTCTCTCTCTCTCTCTCTCTCTCTCTCTCTCATAGTTCTGGCAATTGATCATGAGGTATCGGTGATGTTTACTTGTGCTAGATCAATAAATGGCCTCTTGTCGCCCATATTTACTACTTCATATAGAGAGGGTATGACACTTCACCGTTAGTTTGGATATGGAGGGTGGGGTAGTCACGGCCAATATCGTTATAATCCTCAGTAGCCCGACTAGCAACGTAAAACATGGACCTTTCCGTTCATTAAATGTCTGCCCTCTTTTACACCCGAACCCTTTTAGATGTACTGGTACCATACACATTTAAAGTCATAGTGATACAGTCAGTATTGCAAGGGGGGTATTGTGTAGTTCAGGTACGTTCACTGACCAGTAGTGGGGGTCCCGAGTGGCCG